>SNQJ01S0111502.1:62886-75465 GCA_010110895.2 Picea sitchensis | reverse complement strand
TAGATCCAGACACCCCTGTACATGCCCAATTTGCACCATGGAATACCTGTGAGAACAATTTCAAGGCTTACGGACTGACTGCAGACGCATGGAGGAACGATCATGATTGAAACACTGAGAAGCACAGCAGGAAAATCAAGCGATCTAGGAAAATATGGTCGAAATTCAAACTCAAATGCAACAATTGGAAACCAGGCACAATAAGGAACTAGCCATTGTTCTCAGGGGAGTTAATTGCAACATGAGGCAGATAGGAGAAGTGTCCCAACGTCTGGGCAACCCTCATCAACAAGCCCACTCAACAGGAATGGACGAATCACGACTTCCATCAACCTTTCACTCGATGGCCAGCAATGACCAACACATCCCGATGGCTCCAAGTTTCTCTGATCGCGTTTCGGAGAAGGACAATCAGGCTCAGAACCATGGGGAAGCACACCAATCAGTGGAGAACCAAGCAACATAGCGGAACAATCTAGGCTCGCCTTACACTTAGCTCTGGCCTCCCATGAACTGTACATTTTTGTTTTTATTAAATAGTTTTATATCCATTTACACATGGTGAATCTGTAGTCTACACAGTACAATGATCAACTCCCATACTAGCATAGAAAGACCCGTTTGTATCCACGGCATCAGCAGAGGTAGCACCCTGCAGCCTGTCTTTTTTTTTACTTCTTGCAATTTTTGATAATATATAAAAACACCTGTTTCTGTTAAAAATATATATTTGCTTAGTCAATAGCTATCTTTATTCCAAATTAACAGAGCTTCTCATGCTATCTTTTATTCAAAATCTATAAGCTCTTATCTAAGTCTCCACCCCAAGTCTTAGTTTTTCTCCCTTGCATTTATGGAAGTATTGATCGTATTTCCAAGATCTTAGCTAAAGAGAATGTCACAACTCGTTTCAAGCCTCACAAAACCCTTAAATAGTTATTTAGAAGTGCATAGTATAAATCTAACCCTATTCTCTCTCAAGGTGTTTACTAAATTCCCAATTCTTATGGAAAATCCTACATTGGCCAAACTGACAGATCTATCCAAACATATTATCTCAAAGAACGAATCTGTAACAATAGATTTTTTATATAAGCCCAAAATGTAAATTGTCTATGGATCAACTTATGTTTTTTGCATATTGTTGACACCTTTCATAACCACCTTACTGAATCTATTATAGTTGAGCATTTCCACAACATCAAACACCTCATTTGTTTTGATCAAGCTAAAATTTTAAAGTCGACCCCCCATTACTCGTCACACCTTATTAGGAAAACCTTCGAAATTGAAAATATCCTAACAACTTTAATCGAAAATATGATTACAAGCTTAGCCAATTATGAAAACCTATCATTTATTGTCTTTGTCATTAGATCTCATTAGTTCTCCTCTTAACTTTCACTTTCTTTCATCCTTTCTCTTTTTGTTTAATTTACATTATTCCATCTAAATTATTAATTTTCTAAACCTCCTCTCCCATCAATTTATTAATAAGTTACCTTCAATTATCACTAACTAGTAGGTCTATCCAAACATATATCAAAGAACATATTGTTGATAGCTTTCATAACCACCTTACTAAGTCTATTATAGATGAGCATTTCTACAGCACCAAACACCTCATTTTTTTCGATCAAGCTAAGATTTTAAAATCAACACCCCATCATGTATCGCATTGTATTAGGAAAGCCTTATAAATTGAAAAATATCCTTACAACTTTAAGAAAAAAAATATGATTACAAGCTTAGCCAATTACGGAAACTTATGTTTCATCATCTTTGTCATTAAACCTCACTAGTGCTCCTCTTAACTTTCATCCTTTCTCTTTTTGTTTAATTTATATTATTCCATCCAAATTATTAATTTTCTAAACCCCCCTCTCATCAATTTGTTAATAAGTTACCTTCAATTATCACTAATTTTCCATCTATTCTTATATTAAAATTGTTATCAATTTTCAACTTTAAACAAGATTTGATATTACTCCCAATAAACTAAATTATTTTACCTCTATCTTATGAATGGTATTTTTATAACTCATTTACTCTTTTTTTTACATGTGGTTCATGGCACCAAAGACCAATAGCTCGCTACGTCGACGGAAACCGCCCCCCCCCCCATCCACGAAAGAACATGGGGAGACCATGATTGGTGGGATATTGATTGTTCAACAACAAGGGCAACATACTCAACAACAAAAGTATCTTATAAACCCATTAAGGGCATCACATGTCACTTAAAGGAAACTTCAGAATGGATAGAAAGCAACAAAGCATTTAACAAAATGCTCATCAAATTCAAAATCCAAATTGGATTTTTTTTTTTAAACTTGAAAGGGAATCAAACAGACAAGTATAAACATTTGAACTTTTGGATTTTTTTGGGCAATTTGGTGATGTAATTATTGGTGAAATTGCAATTTTACATTACTTAAATTGCAATTTTGAATGCATATATGGATTAACTTCTTGAAAAACTCCTAATCCATTCAGATTATGAGATCTCGATAACTGATATCTACAATTCCACTGATTCTTCCAATTTTTTTAAAAACTCCTAGCCATTCAGATTATGCAATCTCAACAACTGATATCTGCAATTCCAACAATTCTTCCAAATTTCTAGCCATATTTTAGGAAAAACTTATCAAAAAATGTAGCAAGAAAAAGTTCAAAAAGTCAAATGTTTAGACTATGAGGAATCAAACACCTGGTCATATCATGGTGGAGAGGCTACTTAGAATGACGTAAATGTGTTAATGATTCATATGTGTTGATTGGATATAGATATGCTTCAAGGATATAGAGTTTTCTTCAAAGCTTCAAAGCAACATTTAAATAAAAAATTAGTGTGATCAATGAAGGATCGTTTCTTGTCTAGTGCAGGCAAATTTTACACGGTAAATATCTCTTTTGTGGTTTTTTGTTTTGGGGGGTGGCCTGCAGAAATATCTCTTTGTGGTTTTTGTTTTGGGGGTGGGGATTAATAGGGATAGATAGGTGGTATGGATTAATAGGAGAAAAAACACATGTTTTCTCCCATTAATCCTCGCACCCCCACCCCACCAAGCACTCTCATATACACCATATATAGCAGGGATGGGGATTAATAGAGAAAACATATCATATATGAGGGTGAGTGGGCTGGGGATTACAGGAGAAAACATGGTAGTGGATTAATAGGAGAAAACATATGTTTTCTCCCATTAATCCCTCAGATATGAGGGTGGGAGACAGAAAACATATATGAGGGAGGTTGATTTAAGATGGCTTGCAGAAAACATACATACTTCTCCTATTAACTCTACCCCACCCTCATATATGTTTTCTCTTATTAATCCCCCTACCCCCACCCTCAGAGTGGATAGGAGAAAACATACATGTTTTCTCCCATTAATCCCCCACCCCTCTATTATGTTTTCCCATTAATCCCCCTACCCCCAATTCCTCATATACTGGGATTTCATTAGGAGAAAACATAATATATTTTCTCTTATTAATCCCCCCACCCCCACTCTCATATATATGAGGGTGGGGTGGGGAGAATATAGGAGAAATTTATTATATATTTCTCCTATATTTATCTCACCCTCACCCTCATATATGTTTTCTCCTATTAATCCCCCTAATTCCCTCAAATCTCTACCCTCATATACCCCTCATATATGAGGGTGGGATGGATTGGCCAGGAGAAAACACATGTTTTCTCTCCTATTAATATAGGGTGAGGGGTGAGAGTGAGGGTGGGGATTAATATGCAAAACATAAATATGCTCTTTCTCATTAATCACTTCCACCCCACCCCTCACCCTCACCCTTTCATATATGTTTTCTCCTATTAATCCCCCATCTTTTCTCTTTTTAATCTCAGACTTCAATTATATTAATAGAGAAAAACATGTTTCTCCCCTATTAACTCCCTAATTTCACTCTCACTCCTCAATTCTCATGTTTTCTCCCATTAATTCCCCCATGTTTTCTCATATTAATCCCCCCACCCCCACCCTCATATAATAGAGAAAACATATTAATAGAGAAAACATAACATTGTTGTTTTCTCCTATTATTACCCTCACCCTCACCCTCATGTTTTATGTTTTCTCCCATTAATCCCCCACCTCTCACCCTCACCATCAATTCATATATTAATAGGAGAAACATAATATATGTTTTTCCCTATTAATCCCACCCCATATAATAGTTATGGGGCAAGGGAGTGTACCATTAGGAGAAAAATATCTCCTCAGATTCCATATATTATCTCCTCACCCACCCTTCATATATGAGAGTGGGGGTGGGGATTAATAGGAGAAAACATAAAACATAATATGTTTTTCTCCACATCCATATGTTTTCTCCTATTAATACCCCCACTATCACCCTCATATATGAGGGTTCGGGTCGGGGTGGGGGATTGATAGGAGAAAACATAAAACATAATATGTTTTCTCCTATTAATCCCCCCACTTTATGTTTATTAATCCCCCCACCCCCACCCTCATATATGAGGGCGGGGGTGAGGGGATTAATAGGAGAAAAAATATTATGTTTTATGTTTTCTCCTATTAATCCCCCCACCCCCACCCTCATATATGAGGGCATATGAGGGTGGGGGTGGGGGTATTAATAGGAGAAAACATATTATGCTTTATGTTTTCTCCTATTAATACCCCCACTCCCACCCTTATATGGTGGGGGTGGGGGCATTAATAGGAGAAAAAATATGAGGATGAGGGTGAGGGTGAGGGTGAGGGTGGGGGATTAATAGGAGCAAACATGTTATGTTTTATGTTTTCTCCTATTAATCCCCCCATTCCCACCATATTATGATGGTGGGGGTGGGGGGATTAATAGGAGAAAACATAAAACATAATAGGTTTTCTTCTATTAATCCCTCCACCCCCACCCTCACCCTCATATATGAGGGTGGGGGTGGGGGTGCGGGATTAATAGGAGAAAACATAATATGAGGGTGAGGGTGGGGGTGGGCAGATTAATAGGAGAAAACATATACCCTCGTATATGAGGGTGGAGGTGGAGGGATTACTAGGAGAAAACATATTATGTTTTCTCCTATTAATCCCCCCACCCTGTGAGATTTTGGATGAAAAATTAATCAGAAAAGTCAAATATTTGAGATCTCGTTCAGAAAATATTGCAGTGTTCCTTTTTTGGCATGAATTGAAAACCTTAGGTTGAAAGAAGAAAAATATTTCAAGGCCAACACTATAAATATTGTAGTGTTGAAAATCTAGCATTCCATGCCCTCCATGGTTTGTCTTGACGTCATCAGTGAAGTAAAGGTTGACAACACTGTATCTATAGTTTAAATGGCCCCAAAGGTCGTCTTGTCAAATTGATGGCATGCATGCAGAAACTATTCCATTCGAGAACATAGACTCCTTACAACATCATTTTTTTTCACAATGGGAAAATCTTATCATAGTTTAGTTGTCAACCAACAATGGGGACGGTCATCACTCGCTGTTATCAGGGAATGCAGGTTGACTCATCACCATGATTCAAGGAAAACCATGCCACCTGGAATAACCCAATGGTGGTTCGTAAGGGCACAAACTTTCACTCATGCATATACCTTTGAGTCTTGGGTCGTTAACCTATTTATTTACATTGAAGAAAGATGAGTTCTTAGACAAGCAAAAACACTTTTAGATCATACTCCAAGACCACTCCTTATGACATAATAACATAACTAGACAAATTATTATAACACAATAAAAATTATAATCATAAATAAAATGCACATTAAAAACTTGATTAACATCAATTACTTGGGTGTGCCATGTTATATATATCTGTGTGTGTGTGTGTGTGTGTGTTTCACAACTTAATTGTTTAAGATGACAATTTTTATATTTAAATAGAATTGTTATTTTTAATTTGTGGATTATATTATTAATTTTGTTTATTGTTTAATTCTTAGTTAAAGAAATATTTGTGTTTACTAATTTAATAAAAAAAAATTAAAGATTTGTTATGTGTATACAACTTGAGTGAGCTTAATGGGTAAGAACACACACACGCACACACATATAGTTTGAGTGGGCCTAATGGTTAAAAACATGTGTTTCATCTTAAGAGGTCACAGGTTCAAATCTATCAGCGAAAAAAATCCCTTACCCCACAAACAAGAGGATCTCATACATCAATTTAATATAACCAAAATTAAATTAATTATATATATGATTTTACAAACCATAACTTACTTATTAACATCAAAATGTCTATATAGTGCCAAGCAAAAGTCGTAATGCTTTTATGAGGATAATGCCTTTTTTAGTTATCCAACTAATGGCTTGATATATGCATCTTAAAATGTCTATATAGTGCCCAGCAAAAGTCATAATGCTTTTATGAGAAGATAATGCCTTTTTTACTTATCCAACTAATGGCATGATATATGCATCTTAAAATAGAATTTATAGATTTCGTGTATGAATTCTTTGGCATTAATTATTTGAAGGGGCTGTAGGTATCTATACTTATATAAATTAAAGGATTTAAAATTATTAAAACTAATGGCTTGATATATGCATCTTAAAATAGAATTTATAGATTTCGTGTATGGATTTTTTGGCATTAATTATTTGAAGGGGGTGTAGTTATCTATTCTTATATAAATTAAAGGATTTAAAATTATTAAATGAAGGGTTTTCTTATTTTATAAATTAAGAGTTGTAATTTTAAAAATAATTTATTATTATTATTATTATTATATAATGTTTTTTTTATTATTAAATAATATAAATTAAATTAAATGTTATAAAAAATTATTAAAAATAAATTATCAAAATTTAGTTTGCATGGATGTAAATTGATTGGCAAGTGTCATATAAATGGAAGGAAATATGTAGAGGAGGTTTCAAGTTCGATTCTCATCCTGATTTACTTGTGCTCCATGTTTGCAGGCTGTGTGGCACACCTGCAGTTATAATAATAGCAGACGATATTGACCACGTATCACACAAGTACAAAAACCGAGAATTATTGATTTCCCCAATAAAAAAATAAAAATAAAAATAAATTATCAAAATTTATTTTTTTATAATAATTATTTTTTATAAAAAATATTACTTCATTTATTTAAAATTTTCTTATTTATTAATTAAAGAAAATTATATGGGTATGTTGTGTATGGGAAACAGAAATATTTTAAATATGAGAGATTTAAATACAAATTATATGGGTATGTTGTGTATGAGAAAGAAAAATATTTTAAATATGAGAGATTTTAGATCATTTTAAAATGTTCATTTTATAAACTTATTTTACTTTAAAATTTTGATATTTTGAATTATATTTTTATTATAAATATTTATTTTAAATTAATTAATATTTTTTAATAAAAGTTATTTAATTAATATTAATATTTTTTCTCATAACAATTTTTGGATGGGGTGTCATTTGAGACATGATGTGCATTAAATCGTGATTTGGAAGATCGCTTATCTGACATCAAATGTCATTCATCATCTCGAAAATCATGTCATCTTCCCTCCTACGACATATGGATTGTATCAACATTAAACTTGGTCTTAACGACATGGTCTTGGAGGTTAAATGATTCTAGATGAGTCGAGGTTGGCAACAACGATAGAAGTACCACAAAATCTTAGGCATTACTCCTAAGCCTGTGGCAAAATCCAAGAATGCAAGGGAATTCACAATCACCATTTATGGCATTCGAAATTAGAGTTGGACAGGTAAAGAGTTTAAATTTAGTGGTCGACGCAATTGGAGGTATTTCTCCTGCATTGTTATTGGAGTGGCATATGTTCTCAGGAAATCCCCATGGTGCAATAGAGAGCTCGTTCTAGTAGAGGTAGCAACACTCGTCGAGCTAAGACGGACAAACCCTTGCTGGAAGAAAATCAGGGCTCCAACATTATGCAATAACCACCTGCAAGGTCCAACAAATGCACATGTCCCATCAAATGGTTCAATGTGGAAGATCGCTCCTTGAGCTATGGTCCCATGCATGTTTCTTCGCCTTGGCCACCAGTAAGAAGTCCACCAGGGGAAAACCTGCCTAGTGAAAGTTCAATGGTCCATGATGGAGGAAATGGGGGAACTCCATCCCATACCTCGGTCTTAGAGGAATCTGGGCACAATTAGAGTTCGGGTCCTTCAAGCATTGGGCAGGCGCTAGAGGTCATGCAACAATTGTTGTTCGAAATTCGATGTGAAATGACAAACCTCACCTTCAACCTGGAACTTATGAACCATCGCATCTCCATGCTCACGACCCTATATGTCCATCTTGTTCCTCAGCATCTGGAAGCGTTTTTGTAGGCACTGGATGTAACGCTCCTTCAAGTTCCTATTCGTCTACCTATGCCAGATCAAAGCAACATCGTCTTATATGCTCCAGGTCATGAACATGGTCAATAGATCATTTACCAGTGGTTTCTATATTTTTTGTCTAAAATAGTTAAAATGATAGGCTGTCTCATTCTAGTGGGTCTAATTTTGGCTGTAGTTTTTGAATTTTCAAATGGAAAACTTTCAATTTTGTGATGGTGAATTTAGACTTTGAAAACTTTGTGAAGCAAAGTTGGTTTCTTTTTTATGGCAGCCTTGACTCTGCTAAAAGCTCTATAAATAACTGAAAAAAATAACTGAAAAATTGTGGTTGTAATATAAAATCTTACTTAAAAAACGTATTTCTTTATTTATTTATTTTTTTTTTTTTAAATATTCAATTTAATAATGTATAGATATATATTATTGCGTGGAGGTTTTGATTTAATGTGAAAATCCCATAAATATAATGGATGCATAATGGATGCAAGAGACTACCTTATCATATCGATGTTGAAATGGTCCACCAATAAAGCAATGATAAGACAAAACTTGTTGACATCCATTGTTACTATCTTATTATCTCACATATGATTTTTATATAAAGAAATTGATTATTATGTTATAAAGAAGTGTTTCGATTGAAATGGAAAAAAGAAAAGATTACACTGATAATTTTGTTATATCTCGAAGCAACCTTTTAGATTGGATTAGTGTTTGAGTATCACCGAATAGAGAATAAAATTTAACTTAAACATGGTTGCTTGAACTCTTTTTGGTAATGATAGATTTAAATGTTCTTAGACTAGTGAATCGATCATGTGGGAATGGGTTTGGGTGTGTTTGATAAAAATTATTGAATCATGTAGGAATGGGTTTGGGTGTGTTTGATAAAAATTATTGAAAAAAGGAAGGGTTGTTTATACATAAATTGTTTGTGATGCAACGTAGAGAAAGGAATGGGTTTGGGTGTGTTTGATAAAAATTATTGAAAAAAGGAAGGGTTGTTTATACATAAATTGTTTGTGATGCAACGTAGAGAAAGAGAAAGAGAAAGGATGGTTGATGGCAAATTAAAGGTTATGGTTATGGCAAACTAAAGGCTATGGTTAGAGATGTGGAATATAATTAAGGTTATTCGTTTCTTGTTTTTGCTTTTTATTTAAATTGTGACTAAGATAGTTGTGATTCTCTACACTGTGTAGGATCCCCTTGAGCTCTCTCTATTTCTAGAGGAGCATTACTTTTGATCCTTTTTAAGGACATGTCTAGTGCTATCTTCTCTCTCATCACAATGATGTTTATTAAGTGTTTGATGAAATTTGTCTATACAAATTTTTTTTGACAAAATATCGACAAGAAAAGTGTTTGACATGTCAACAAGAAAAGTGTTTGACGAAATGTTGACAAGAAAAGTGTTTGATGAAATGCATGATTTCAAGAATGTTGATGGGGAAGCTTTAATCCGAGAGGGTTTTGATGACTTAGCCAACTTTCAAATCATGGTCAGGTCTCTCATAGGGGAAACCTTACTCTTGTGGGTGAACTCTGACAATTATGCAATAGATCTAAAGTGCAAAATATAGCTCTTGCAAGGGATCTCGATGAACCAACAATGAATTTTGTTTAAAGGTAAACAACTTGATGACTACTCTCTATTATCTGACTACAACATTTGCAAAGATGCATCGCTCATGTTGGTTCTACACCTACTCGAAGGAGCGATAGGAAATGGAGTGACCTCATCCTCACATCTTGTCTTTTTCAAGGATGTGGTAAAAAAACAAATCATCTCCTTTAGTTGCTCTGAATTCTAAACAATCTAGTGTGTATATAGTGAAGAAATTTGAATAGGTTCCGAGTTTGGAGGTATCCATGATGAAGGTTACATAAGTCCCCTCATCTTATAAATTATCTTTACTCATTTGCAAATGTAGTAGCTTTTGGCCTCCCACAACCTACTTGTACCAATGGATTTGCTTGACCTAGATAAAGCATTGAGATATATATATATATATGCTCTAAAGGCTTCTTTATTGTTCAATTCTACAACATTGTTGATTATCATAAAGTTTTTTAGGAGGGTCCTTGGTTTTGGGGAAGAGTGGGTCTTTTTATTACCCCATGGTTCCCAAATTTTGACCTTGTGTTTCTTACCAAGATGTTTGTTTCAGTTCACCTTCCAAATTTGCCTCTACATTTTTGGCATTTATCAATTTTTAAAGATATTGAGAATACTTTGGGCAGCCACAGAAAAATATGTCTTGAGCAAATTGAATTGGGTCTCTATCCATATGAATATGTGTTGAGATCGATATTAGTAAGGGTCTATCGAATAAAATGATATTACAGAAGAAATTTTTTAAATGGGATCAAGTTCTTAATTATGAGAATACACATTTTTAGTGTGAGATATGCCGACAAACATGACATCTTCAGGATTCTTATCCCCAAGTGTCAGCTCACTCAAAAAGGACTAAAACCTAAACTAAAATATTGAGAATATTGTGAGTCTGTGTCTTTATATGATGTGGATGATCAACTTGCAGAAAATTAGCTAACATCGTGATACAAAAGGGATAGTAATGACTATCTAAAACTGTGAATCGAAGAATCAAATATTCCCTTGGAATATAGAGAAGAAAACAAAACCATTGAGCCTTTCCCTCGAGGGAGATAGTGCTAAATGAAGCACCACCAAAAGTAATGAAGCAACTTCATGAATCTAATAACTCTAATTTTGATAAAGAATTGGTACTTCATTTAAATTCTAAAAATTTAAATTCAAAATAGTAGTTAGTCGCTTCTCAAAAAATGTGATTTGAAATTAAAAAAAATAAAAAAAAAATTGATAAAATTGATGATTATTTTTCATTGAAATATAAATGAAATGCTCATTCTATATACACCATTAAATCTATGAATACAATATACACATTTAAACAAAATAATTTCATTTCCTCTTTAAACAGATAACATTTTTATTTGGAAAAACTTTAATGCATATTTATTTTTATTTGAAATTTTAAAAATATTATTATACTTAAATATAAATAACATGTTCATCTTCAAAGTTATTAAAAGAGATAATCCTAAATTTAAGCATCCCAATTTTTAATGTTTTAACATAAAAAAAAATTAGAAAAAATCTCTCTATGTGGTTGTAAAAAATATATATTATTAATTTAAAATTAAATTATTAATATTTAATATCAATATATAAAAGATATATTTTTCCATTCATTAATATAGTTTTGATTCAAAAAATTCTCTAACAATCAAATATGTGTGAAAAAATTCTTTATTGTATACACAAACTTTGTTTATATAACCTTAAATCTATTATTATTATTATGAAAGTATAAAATCTTTGATGATTATTATTATCCTAATCAAATATTATCACCAATCAATCAACTGTATTATAATACATGAATCATATTTAATATTATCCCCAACATGACATAAATGTGTTAAGTATCGGTACTGCACTTATGATACATGAGTCATATTTAATATTATCCCCAACATGACATAAATGTGTTAAGTAACGGTACTACACTTTGTGGTAAAGAAAATGTGAATATTTTATGAAATCATAATTACATAAAAAGTTAAATATTATCTCAAACATGACATAAATGTGTTAAGCAACGGTACTACATTTTGTGGTAAAGAAAAAGTGAATATTTTATGAAATTATAATTATAGAAAAAGTTAAATATTATGAAATTATAATTAGAAACCAGTTAAATATTTTATGAATTTGATTTATTTTAATTTGTTATTATTAAAATTTGGTAAAGTAAATTTTTTTTAAATTATAATTGTGAATAGATAAGATTATTATTTTTTAATATAAAAAGTATCAAATTATAATTAAATTATCTTATATTAATATTTATAATTTTATTAATTTAATTTTTTTTATAGTAAAAATATCATTATCAGTTGTATTATTTATTTGTTTTTCTTTTCAATGTGGTTCACACTATTATTCTAAACAAGTGAAAATAACCATATCATTGTGTATTTAAATTATTATATAATTATATTATTTTCATTTCCATTATTTTTCAAAAACAATATATATGGCTTTAGACATATTAATATGGTTAATTTTTATTTCCATTATCTTAAAAATATATATATCTTTTTCTTTAGCATGATTTAATGACTAAAGAATATATATATTAGTTGTTAATTAATAGTGGAGACACTTATTATTAATTGTTATTTGTGAATGTAAGTTGA
>SNQJ01S0111502.1:0-11170 GCA_010110895.2 Picea sitchensis | reverse complement strand
CATTTGCAGTCGTCTTTTTTATGCTGTCATTAGCAATGTTTTCTACATGGATGATAGTGGCTTCAGTAAGATGTAACAGGGTTCAAATGGCTAACAATATACTGTCAGTTGTCATGATTGTGTTACAATTGATCTTGATGAGATAGGTGCACAGGACAGAGTTCAGAGACAGAGAGCAAGCTGGGTGGCCTATCCCGAGCTTGTTGTAAACTTTTGGGGACCAAAAGGTATTTTTGTGGGGAGGTGTGATCCGAAATCGGATCCAGAAGCCCGACAGGGCTTGAAAAATGCTAAAAAATGATAGTTCTCAGAATCCAACGAAACCAACGCCATTGCGTTCGTCTCGTCTTCCTGATTCCGGAGGTATATTTACTTTGTCAAACGGGCTCTGTATGCGAAAGTTATCGCGTTCTGATCGGAAGCCCAAACAGGTAAAAAGTCAAAGGTCAACTGGTCAAAAAGTAAATGCTGATTTCAGCATGCTGACTGTGCAGGAGATGACGTGGCACTCTCTGGTTGATGGTGATTGGGTAGGTTCACTGACAAGGCAGACATGTGGCAGGAAACTGGACCAGTCAATAGCTGACAAGTGGCATTAATCCGTCAAATGGGGAGATGCCACGTGGCCCAGTCATGGGCAGCCACGTGGCACCCAGTCATCAGTTGAAGTGACATGTTTCAAAAATTGTTTTGGGGTCCATGGGATTTGAACCCACGACCACCACCAAGCCCAACACCTTAAGAAATGGTCATTTACCAATGCGCCACATTAATGTTATGTTATAAAACCCATATTATAAAACATATTGCAAAGTATTGTATGGAGGGCGGAAAGGGGCTGGGGCTTAGCCCCAGCCCATGGTTCAACCCATGGTCTATATGACCAACCACCCAAAGGGGGCGCAGGCACATAGCGCGCAAGGATAAAATTGTTAGCCGCGGGTCCTATGGTTGTGCCAAGAACCAGGAGTTAGCGCCGAAAAGGGGGGGGCAACGCACAACCCTTTTGGCTGGCGCTCGGCCACATGGCCCCATGCGACCGAGAATAAAGGGTGTGTGTGTAGATGAAGGGGGCCAGCGCCCGATTTTTATAATAAAGTGGGTTTTATGCCATAGTTTTGGGTTTTTTAGTTGTTAATAGCCTATTTTTAGTTGTTTCTCTCCATTTTTGGGGGATATTGGGCATTTTTGGAGCCCAAATTCTTGGAGGAAGTTGGAGATGAGAAACCAACTTCAAAGCTATATAAACCAGGTCTGTTTGAGGCCATGATAGATAAGTCAGAGCAGAGTTATGCTGATGAGAAGCCAAGCCAAAGTCATTTTGATGCAGAGAAGCTTTTGAGAAGGAGACACTGTCGGATCATTTCTGGGAGCTCCGGACGTCCGTTTTGCGTGCCGTTTTCTTTGTAGGGTTCTAGAGATCTGGGAGAACATGACCAGATCAGTATTTTATCCATTTGGCATTGCAGCGATGTACTTTTGATCTTTTGAACAGAAATAAAGAAGCCTCCCCCACAGAGACAAAGGCCCGGAGACATAGGCAAAGTTGTGCCGAACTCCGTTATCAATCTGCGTGTTATGGTTTGCTGTTTATTCTTTCATTTCAGATCTGCAAATGTGTATATGGATGTTATAATTCCTCTTATTTCCTCATTCTTTCACTAAGTTTCTCAAATGTTTAATTAACGCATGAAAAATTAAAACTCAACCATAAGTCATTAAAAGATCCTACGGATCAACTGTAGTAGCACACAAATACTGTCCAGAGACACATAGTCTCCACCAGTTATACACAACCACCGGAGTAGCACACAACTACTTTATGGAGTCACACCATCTCCTCCATAGTCTTACGACTATGTGTGTGATGTTTCTTCTCTTAGTAGGTCCGATAATGCATTACCCCCTCAGTCACCCGATGTGACTGATCCAGGGAACCCTTGGCTAGAGGGATTAGTCGACATGAGAAGAAACAACACACCTCCCTCTCCACGAGGGTGGAAATTCAGCAACACTCCAATCTTATCCCTAAGGTACTCATACTTCACTCTTGAAAAGGGTTTGGTGAGAATGTTCGTTATCTGCTTGTCTGTGGATATGTATTGGAGCTCCACAAATTTTCTCTCCACCATGTCCTAGATGTAATAATATTTTATCTCTATATGGTTAGACCTTTCATGGAATACATGGTTCTTGGTAAGATTCACACAACTTTGATTGTCACAATGTATCAAAGTTGACTCCAATTCTAGATCAAATATACCGGCTAGCAACTTCTAGAGCCACACTGCTTCACGACTTGCCATGCTTGCTGCGATATACTTTGCTTCTGAAGTATTGAGTGCCACTAATTTCTACTTCCTTCTCAACCATGAGATCATGTCGGATCCCAGAGTGAAGCATCATCTGGAATTACTCTTTTGAGCCACTGCACTCCTTTCCCAGTCAGAGTCTATATATCCTTGCAGCTTCACATTTCCACCCGAGACATATCTCAATCCATATCCAACTGTACCATAAAGGTACCTCAACATATGCTTTGTTTCCATCCAATGTACCTGTCTTGTCTCAACCATGTGTTGAGTTGAGGTATTTACTACAGAGCATATGTCTAGCCTGGTGTTAACCAAGTACATCAAGGATCTAATCAATTGTATGTACATCGTGGGATCCACCAAATATGAAGATTTTTCACTCAAGAGATTCATATTTATCGTCATGGGTGTGGTCATGGACTTGCATTCCATCATCCCGAATTTCTTCAGGATCTCAACAATATATTTTCCTTGGATAAGGAAAATCTCATTTGATATCTACAACACTTCCAATCCCAAGAAGTAATGCATCAGACCTATATCCTTCATCCTGAACTCTTAAGCGAGCTCCCTCTTCCGCCTAACTATGTGATTCTCATCTCCTATTAGAAACATGCCATGCACATGTAGGATCAATGGGAAACCAACAAATAAATTTATGATCTGGCATATCATGCCTTGGGTGCCTGCTTAGGCCCATACAAATCCTTCTTCAATATGCAGACATGAGACTCCTTCTCATGTATCTTGTGGTTTCTCTATGTACACTTCTTTTGTCTACTGGAGCAAGTGTCTCATCATAATATTCTCCCTCTTGCTGGGAGAATCCTCAGGCCACAAATCAATCTTTGTGCATCTATATGCTGCCATATGCATCATGCTTGATATTATAGATCAACTTGGAAGTCACTATTGACTTCCCTTCTGGTCTTAAAACCACTTCTCACACATCATTCTTCATGATGGACTGATACTCCTCCATCATGGCATCCTTCCATTCCTGCTTCTCACCAACTTATTCAATGGTGGAAGGATCTGAATCAATGATGTTGCTCATCAACGCCATATAGCTGGAAAACATGTGTGGTTTATGGAATTGAAGAAAAATCTATATCGCAGTCCTTTTGAATGACATCCTCCTTTGTCATTGAAACAAGGTCTATCGAGACAAGGGAATCCTCCTAGGATATCTCACATCTCCTAGAAGCCTCTGAATCTTCCATCTAGCCTCCTCAACTCATGGCACCTGTCTATCAGTCATGGAAGACATCTCTCTCTCCAATGTGAATCTGAGAAGGAATTATTTCTGAATGAAAGTATCTAAGCCACTGACTCTCGCTAAGATCAGGCTCACTCTAAATTTGCGTGCTCCCTCTGAAGATTGAATCCCTTTGATTCTATATGATCTCCAGAGCCACCTGCTTCCGCTACATCTATTGACTTCTTATGAAGTATGATATCCTATAGATTGTGCAGGGAGGTTTCTCCTCCCTAATGGATCCTAAGGTTTGACTCCCTATGAAATCTAGCTCCTTATGAGATGGTACTTGGTGGGGCCGCTTGCCTCACCACTTGTGGAGTCATCTACTTCTCTTCATAGTATGGCTTATTAATTCCATGCATTTGTATGAGAACATGCTTGTTTATTGTGTCATTTCTAGGTAGGCCCTTCTGGCACTACTGACTCTTCTTGATGATCTGAAGAGTGGTCAAATTAACCATACAGTCATATTTGGAGCCTTCTACTCCTCACAGTCAATCTCCATAAGAGATACTCTTATTCATCTTCTACTTCACATGGGTGTGTACGTTCGTGTACACATTTCTATATCTTGGCTAGAGACTGTCTAAATAGTTTCCTCCTACAATCGTCATCATAACTCCTTCTCATAGATATCACCTATGACCTGCTCAAAACAAGATACAAGAACAACATTTCCATGGTAACATCCATGGAATGGTTAGTAATCAAGAACATCTCCTAGAGGAGATCAATTTCATCAGACAAGTATACCATTAACAATGAACATTTTCTTAATGGTAATCGTACTGACAATATTCATGTGTACCTAAACATTTGATAACAATAGCAAATAATAAAGCTGTAAATACTGCTATCCTAGGTACAATAATTTCTTAAGCAACAACAATATAAAATATCAAACTTGATATGCAAACCTGGAGTCTGGTGTTGTTTTCCTGCTTGAGTTTCCTTCTATCATTCATATGAAAACACCATTGTCTAAGAGAAAAATTCTTCATGTTTTGATTCCTTTGAGTGCTCTTCGGTTTCTGCTGCATGTGCATGGTGTTTCTTCTTCTCCTTTTCTTTCTCATGTTTGTGAGGACATTGTGCGACATAATGTCCCATCTTCCTGTAGTTGAAGCATTGAACCTTTGACACATCCCTCTTAAGACGTGGCTTCTTAGACCTCCTTGGAATTCTTCTCTTTCCTTTCTCTTATTCACTTGTGCTGCAAGTTATTGGTTTTCCTCATCATCTACCTTTTATTTCTTTGACATCAATCTAGATTCTTCTTTAGAGCAACCTGCTCATAACTTGTCAAACTTGGGTAACTTATTTCTTGCACAAATTCCCTGGATAAATGGGTCCTAATAGGGAGGAAACCATTTAGAATAGTGGTTACTAGTTCAACATATTTTAATGGATCTCCAATGGCTGCTAACTGGTCTTTGATCTGTGAGATCCTTGTAAAGAAGTTGGCTATCGTCTCTGACTTGTTCATAGTCACATCTCTAAGCTGATGTCGTAGGGTAAGATTCCTACCGATCTTCTTTATTTAATTGATTTTGGTTATGGCATCAAACATCTCCTTTGCAGTCTTTAGTTATGTTACATTGGGTATAAGGTGATCCTTGATTGAGTCTGTCAAGATCCTCTTGGCCTTGACCTCATTCTTCTTGAACTTTTCCTTTTCTTTTTCATCTTCGGGTTCTAGAAGCATCTTCTTGAAGTGATCCAATAAATCATTATATTATAGAATGATTTGTATTCTATGATTCCAGGATTTGAATTTATCTGCTCCATCTAATATATCCTCAAATCTCATACTAGTTGACATTTTTCGCCGGTAGAAACCCTAGCATTGAAAAACCTCAATTTTTCAAACTTCACCAAACTACACGCTGAGGGTTTCAGGGGGTGCGATAGGTTAGGGTGCACTAATTTGTGAAGGAATTATTACCAACCTCCTTGGGATACTGGTCAACGAGCTTGACAAAGTATTGCAACTGCAAGGTGCTGCTGTAGCGATCTTCCTTCCAGTGGTCAAACTGTTATGAAGGTAACCAACTCTGATACCATATTGGATTTTCCTTATTTACAGAGCATTAGTGTTACTAGTGTTATTTTACTTCATTATCATTAACATATATATATCATGTACTGACCAATAGTAGCCTAAACAAGAGACAAAAAGAACACAAGAGATTTGTCCTGGGAAAACCCCAAATGGGGGAAAAACCAAACAACCTTTCTTTGATAGATTTCATTTCACAAAGAAAGTCCAATCAGATAAACCATAGCACAAGTGCTAGATCAACCAAAAATACCACCCCATCTACAACAACAACACCATACAAAGGTAGCGCACCTCCTTGAGGAGTAGCGCACAAGAGAGAGATACCAAAACACTGAACAAGAATAAATTGTGCAGCTGCAACTACTGCATCACCTCCTCCAAACTTGTGCCTTGCTTCTGTGTAGCTGGGAGAGTGTGAGTGAGTGAAAACAAGAGCTAAGGCACCTCCTTATTTATAGTTTTCTTGTTCTTCTAGCTGGGCCGACTTCCCCTCTGGGAAGGTGTCTTTTCATTATACTTTGTTCTTCTGGGATGACTTCTCTTCTAGGGTATTTCAACATCTGTCTAATGGATCTCTTGCTTCTAGAATATTCTCCACATCTAATAAAGGTCATATAGGATGGAAATATCCTCCCACAGCTACCAAAAATTCAACAAAGAAAATATGATGAATCCATGGAAGTAGACCAAAAATTGTACAGATCTATGGCTGGCAACTTGTTATATGCAACAAACTCAAGACTAGATGGCATGCAAGCAGTTGGAGTAGTTGTAAGGTTTCAATATTCACCAAAGGAAACTCATGTACAAGCAGTTAAGAAAAAGTTTCAGATATTTGAAGAGTACTTTGGATTAGAAATTATGGTATCCAAAAGGTGAAGAATTTACATTAACAACATCCACTGATGCTGACTGGGTAGGATGTATAGATGGCCTAAATATCACAAGTGGATGTGTGTTGTTCTTAGTAAATTTCTTGGTGTTTTGGTCGAGTAAAAATAAATCATCAATCTCTCTATCTACTACATAAACAAAATATATTGCAACAACCACATGTTGTGCACAAGTCCTTTGGATGAAGCAGAGATTACGAGATATTTAGGTTGAATACATGAAACCAATTCACATATTATGTGATAATACCAATGAAATACAAATTTTAAAGAACCCTGTCATGGATTCAAAAACAAAACACATACCTATCAAGTACCATTTTCTAAGAGTACAGTTTGTCAACCAACTTGTTAAATTGGATTATGTGACTACAAAAGAACAAATTTATGATATCTTTACTAAACATCTTCCTAGAGAAGCTTTCAAGTTTCTCAGACATAAATTAGGGGTGGTATCTATGCCATAAAATCACTAAGAGATCATGAAATCATTCCTAAGGGGCACTACAATATGCGAGAAGGGTACATGCTCAGGGGGAGAAACAAATAAAGTTGTTTGACTACAGAAACAAATAATAAATAATACTTTTTCTGGGGTAGAATATCCATTTTCCATTGATGTCAAAGGAGGAAAGTACAAAGAAAGGGGGGGAGTTACAGGAAGCAAAGGAGCACTGAGATAACTAAGTGTTTCCATCAATGACAAAGAGGGATATTGTTGAAAATGTGTTGTCATTAATGTCAAAATGAGACTGTCTATTGTATGCCTCTGTGCATCAATGAGTCTCTAGAAACAAACATGACTATATGAGAAATCGAGGAATAATATCTGATAGAGAGGAATAAGAAAAAGCTGACAGTATGTGCTTTCTTGCGGTCTACAAAAAGAGAATTGTCCCCATTCAATGATTATATCGTACAAAGGTATGAAGAGTTGAAGAGATCTGTAGCAGAGAAATGTCATTCCGAAAGACAACCCTATGGAATATTTTTTTTGTAGAACAATCTACAAAAGAATGAAGAAATGGTGAAATTGATATATCCCACATTCATTGGGAAATTGTGAAGAAAAAGGATTATAATGAATTTTTTTTTATCTCTTAGTTTGAAAGCGAACAAAAGAGCTATGGAACCTTATGTAAAGTATTAAATTTTAAGAAATTAGATCCTGACTGTTCATACCCAAGAAATCAAAGAGATCAACAGTTAAGGTCAAGGATTGAGGCTTGCGGTGGGAACTAAAAAAAAATGACTAAGTCTCAAGACGCTGTGGATATAGTGAAATAGCGGAGAATCGTAAGTATGTAAAAAATGAACGTAAACCTGCAAAACCATAGTGAGATATTTGAAAATTGACCAAGTGTCAAGAATTTATGGAGATAATGAGCATGACAAAGCATTGGGAGGATGAGAATACTGAGAGAAAACTCGTAAAATCTTGGAAAACTAACTAAGTACCAAGAATTGGATAGACAAAGAAGTCTCGAAAAATGACTATGCATTGAGACCTCACAGAGATAGTGAGTACGACAATGTATTGGGAAGATGAGAAGAGTAAGAGAAAACCCATGGACCAATAGACCCACGGTAATATTTTGAAAAATTGACTAAGTATAGAGAAATTGTGTAAGGGTCAAGAATCAGTTGGACGAAGATGTAGAGAAGAGGATAATTGAGGATGAACCCGTGGACCCATGCACCCATGAACCTATTGTAGAATTTGAAAAACCAAGTAAGTGTTGGGATAGATCATATGGCCCAGGAGGTCACCACGTGTCACAGATCATATGAACTAGGAGGTAGCCACACGTCATAGGTTTGACGACCCCAAAAATTACCACATATAATATATTGGACGGTTGAGACGACCCATAGTGAAATGTTTTGAAATGCACCTAAGTGTGGGTGAAAAATGAGTGCGGTGGAACTTGAGGGTGCAATATGGAAATTGTGGACGTATGGAGAGATGTGGATTAGATCCGCGAACCCACTGTAAGTCTTCAAAAAATTGTCTAAGTTTTGGTAAAGGAAAGATCGATAGTCGAGATTAAATGAAGGTCTAGATCGGACAATAGTTGTATGTTGTGGTTACATATGGTCCCAATAGGCTAAGAAGAGTGATAGTCGAGATAAGATCAAGGACAAATTGGATGGTAGTTGAGTGTTGAGGGTGTGTTATGCATTTTGTTGGACAATGAAGTAAATATAAGGACATGATTGAATCCAGGAACATATTATAAGGTAGCTATAAGTCGAGCTCATTCTTTGAAGAAATCAAGCATGGAAAAAAAGGGGTTTCGACAAGTCTTTGCAGCCTAGTTTTATAGAGATATAGAACCAAGACTGTATTCTTTGGATATGTGGAAAAATATTTGGGTAAATATTTTTGTATAAATATCTATGCTCTCAAAGAGTTTGAGAGAGGATTGGGTAAAAATATGTAACGAGGATTCTGAAGTTCACAGAATCAAAGGTGAGAAGAGTAACAATAAGAATGAAAGAGGAACATGTTTGGTTGGTTGGGTGGTGAAAGGTAACTTAATTGGAAGCATATTCATTTTAGGGAGGAAGAGTGGTGAAAGGCAGAGGATTGGTGTCCTCATATTTCTTAACATGTTGGTGCCTAGAAAGTTGGTGCTTGCAGACTATAATTAGGTGCTTATAGTGAATATTGGTGTCTTCAACATATTAACAAGTTGGTGCCTGGAAGATTGGTTTCTACAGACTGTAAGTTGGTGCTTACATCGAGGATTGGTGGCCTCAACAAATCAATAGGTTGGTGCTTGAAAAATTGTAAGTGGGTGCTTACTACAGGGATTTGTGTCCCTCACAGGTTTAAGCATGTAAAAGAGTGTAAATCCTGATTATTATAAGATAAAATTTCCATGGTTTTCTCCCTTATTGGGTTTCCACATAAAATATTTGTGCACTGTGTTTTATGTTGATCTATGTTGATTCTCTGCATTGATTATGAATTAACTTTGTAATGATTAGTTAAAGTAGTAAAAGAGAAATATTGTTAAAATATGTCCAATACCGATTCACCCCCTCCTCTCAGTATTGCTGAATATTCCAACAACTTCTCATAGAAGCAAGGGAAGAGTGTGAAAGAGTACACCATCGAGTTTATAAAATGGCTATTATGTTGGGATATCATCCAATAACTTGAATGTACTAATCAAGTATCTGGGAGGCCTACATATTCATTTAAGGGGAATAAAGTTGATAAGGCTTGTGTGAAATAACAATATATGGAGAATATGGTAAATAATAAAGGAAAGAAAAGTGGTTCTAAAAAGAAAGACCAACGAGATGCTTCCAAGGAAGGAAAAAGAAGTGGAAATGAAATGAAAAGAAGACAAAAACCACTGCACACTAATGCAAATATCCAAAAAACCACTATAACCATTTTAATATCAACGGTTACACCAAAGATAAGTGTTTCAAGTTACATCCAGAAATGAATATAAATAACAAAAAGAAAGATTCCAAGAAGAAGAACACGATAGCCATGGATTCAATCAACTAGGTAGAGAGAAACTTATATGTGGATGAAAAAATAACCTACACAATAATTTAGAAGGAGTTTAATTTGAGTATCCTCCATCCAAAATAAGAGAAGGAGATGACTAAACCATTCCATCGATCCAGGTCAAGAAGACAAGCCTCTATTTGATTCCAGTTCACATGCAAACCTCATAGTAGAAGATCTAGTACGAAAGTTTATATTGGAAGTTCTTGACCGTCCTCACCCATATCCTTTGGGATGGGTAAATAAGGATGTATATTTTAGGGTCACTATGTTAAGGTTTAAGCTATTATTAGGTTTCTTTTCAATTTACTAGATAACCATAACATAGATAGGATCACCGAGAGAAACACAATCACAATATACACAACATTTATCCTAGGAAACCCTCATGGGGGAGAAAACTCAACAAAAAATTCCTTAATATAGATAGCCAATACAATGCCAAGACAATAAACCAAAACACTAGAGAATATCCAACACTGAGCAATGCGCCTCTCTCTTCCTTCTTCTCCCAACTGCAGCTACCAAAATTGTGCACTAGATGAGCGAATGAGTGAGTGAGATAATGAGGCTATGGATTCCTTTATTTATACAAACTGGCAGGCGCTGGAAAGGTGTCTCTTCGCTAGGTAGGGAGAAATTGTCTTCTTAGTGGTTAAAACCACTTTAATTAGCCTAGGGGATGACTTCTTAATTTGCACAATATATTTAGGGTTTGACCAATCCACAAAAGGGGATTTGGTCAACTATAATTCCCGACATGATCAATCCAAAAAAGGGGATTGATCTAATGAATAATAACTCAATAATAAATAGAATACTCTTTGTAGTTACAATATTTCAACACTCCCCCTTAATAAGAGGGGTATTATACATCATCATCAGGATAGAGAGAGGGAAACAATATCAACATAATCTAGAACACTGAATGACATATCTTTAATCATCATAATTTTTTCTCATCATCAATATCATCATCCACAACACAGAGCTCGAATGGCATCATCATCATCTACATCAACATGGATTAGTATAACACTAATACATCATCATCATCATCAATAACACCACAAGGCTGATACAACATCAACAACAACAACATCACAA
>SNQJ01S0111501.1:13091-28797 GCA_010110895.2 Picea sitchensis | reverse complement strand
AGACTTCTCATGAGAAAACATTCACATCAACGAATCAAATGCAATTGACAACATCTAAATTTTATCAGCACTGGGTATACCGTCAAAGTTTCTTGTCATCATTTCATTTCCAGAACTAAGATATTATTTCCAGATATAAAAGAATGATATTAGACCTCAACTTGCCAACAATAGCTGATACTGCCTGCTCTTTGATATATTTCTAGAATTAGCATAAAATAATATCACATCTTAGCATAAAAGAGAAATTGACAGTAAACCACAGTTTGATTCCTATTATAGCAGATTTGTGTTATGTTGCAGATTCATATGTGTTTAGATTAGTATCAAACTTAGGTTATGAAAAATTGTTAACTAGCCTGTATGAAGATCACAAAATTTACTTGGTTCAGGCACCAATTTGTTTGAGCTAAGAGAATACTAAATTAGGAACAAGATCCGAGAATATCCCAACAAATATATGATGCAGGATCGTTGAGTAATTTCTAGCACCGATTGTGTTCACCCATGTGTGTGTCAAAAATCAATCAAAAGCTATGTAACCAAAATTCCTCAAATCATTTAGCAATGTTAGGCATTGATTCAACCCATCATCAGATCTCAAATAAAGATCTATTAAATAATATGAAATAGAACCACTAGATCTAACTAAATTCCTCTTAGAGATTTTGTTATTTTGTGGTGATATTTTTATAGCGGAAGATTTGAAAACACCATAACTAAGTCAATTTTTTTACTGATTTTCTATTAAGACCACATTTTGGAAACCCCGTGGTCATTCAACATTTAATGATACCGATTTAGTGGAATTCTGGGTACTCAGATAACTACACCTAAAATTGGCCACCCCGAAAATATGTTTTATAACCACCTTAACAACCTCAATAAATGGTCCAAATGAGCAAGTGCACCCTCAAGAAATTGTCCATGTTGTACATAA
This sequence comes from Picea sitchensis, assembly GCA_010110895.2. Classification (NCBI taxonomy): domain Eukaryota; kingdom Viridiplantae; phylum Streptophyta; class Pinopsida; order Pinales; family Pinaceae; genus Picea; species Picea sitchensis. The sequence goes on along the minus strand of SNQJ01S0111501.1, from coordinate 27,857 downwards.
TGATGATGTGGAGTCCCTATCATCATTCAATGCATTGTCATAGATTCCAATGCAGTGACATATATCACAATGTAGTGGCACGAATCCAAAGAAAAATGGCATGGATCTCAATGTATGTGTATGTCTGTATGCAGTATCATGGATCCCAATGCAATATCACAAATATCGCACCCACTTATAGTGGTGGGTCTAACACCTTTACAATTCATTAGGTGATGCACACAAGTGATTTCCTCTAACAACATCATAACATCAGTTAATTTTAGAATTTACGTAAGTTTAACCATGGGGAGTCAACCTTAACCCTTATTACGTGTAATTAGGAATGCATACATAGATTGTAAAATTCTATAACAAAGACTGAACAAAAAGTGTTTATTAAACTAAAATCTAGCATGGAAATTGGATCAATTTGTGAGCTGACATGTAAAAGACTAGGTACACTACAAGTGCTTCTGAAGGATAATTGTGCTATGTTCTGAAAATAAAATTGCTAAAAATTCTCATGATGAGGCAAAAAATAAGGGCTGCCTACCTAGGTCACTTAAAAACTAAGGCTACGATGAGAAAAAAAAAACACAAAAAAACAAGGAAAACTAAACCACCAAACTTGCCCAATGAAGCACACACAACCAAAGGAGACAAGAGTCAACTTCCCTAATGGAGTCACCAATCTGTGTTGGGTGTTTTGTTACTATGGTGTTCCAAAAATCCCTACTTAGGAGTTGTGTAACCTAAGAAACATACAAAAGAAAGAAGAAGAAAATGACTACACACTAACAAACCTCTTCCCTATTTTATCCTATGCAAGAAAGAAGATACAAGAAAAATACATTCATCTAGGATCTAAAGCATAAGACAAAGTAAAGAGTGAAGGCTATTTTATTATTCCAATGGAAAGAATTAGAAATAAAACCTCAATAACAAATATTGTATCAAAATGGGCTCCAAATCCATCTTAAGGGAGGGTCATTTTCCTCGCAAGCTTGGTGGTAGAAGTGAAATCCCAATTGACAGAGAAAACGTGGTTAGGGTGAAAACTCTCTTTGATGGAATTTTGGTAGCTTAATATTGCAAAGAATGGTGGATGAAATGAGTGAACTCAATAGTTTTATTTATAGATGAAAAGGTGGACCTCTCTTTAGAGCTAGCTTCAATGTGAACAATCCCAACAAATTGATGAAGTGATGGGATAAGAATAACTAACTAAGACTAGATTAAACCCTATAATTAGTAGACTAGATTAAACCCTATAATTAGTAATAATAGCTTGATAAGATCCACAATTGGCCACTACACCATTTTTGGGAGGCACATAGGCATTGATGAGCTGTAAAAATAATGATTTTTTACTTTAGGTCCATAATGTGTTTTTCTAGTGATTTTAGGTCAAATATTGGGTTTGATTTGGTTCATAATGACAATATTAAGGTCACATAATGATGAAAATGAGGGTTAAGCCCATCAAAGTGATGTTTTTAGCTGAAAGCTCTCACGATAAGATAGGTAAGAAAAATTAGACCAACAAGAAGGAAAGTCTTAGATAGTAAAGACTCAGTTGGAACTTATCCATAGTGACCTTTGTACAATGAACAAATCATCATTAGCTGGTCCAAGATATGTTTTGAATTTCATTGATGATTTTTCCATTTATACTTAGGTCTATTTCTTGAATAATAAAGACCATGTCTTTGAAAAATTCAAGGAATTTAGGGTATCGTCTAAAAAGCAACGTGGTTGACCAGTGAAATGTCTAAGAATTTGATAATGGAGGAGAATACGTGAACATGGCATTTGAGAGCTACTTGCCATAGAATGGTATCTCTTGGTAGATATTTGTACCTTACACATCTTGATTGAAAGATTTCCTCCTGTTTTCATTCGCCTCAAAACACACTATTGTCGGCGTGCTGCTACAAAAAGACGAACATGATTTCAAAAAACCCATAGCTTACTTCAACTGAACGCTGTGCGACGCTCCACTAAGGTATGACATTATGGAAAAACAAGCGTATGCCTTAGTGAAAGCTTTGAAAGAATTCATGACATACATTTCGCACTCTCATGCCATCGCTTGTGTACCCAACAATTCAGTAAAATATATCCTGATTCAACTTGACCCAGAATGAAGGAGAGACAAGTGGATAACGGCCATGTTAGAATACAATCTTGAAATCAAGCCTACAAAGCTAATCAAAGGTCAGGGTCTCGCAAAGTTAATGGCGCAATTGGACTGCAACGTTGTAGACTTGAATTTCATCACTGATCTGTCGAAATGCCCCCAAGAAGAAAAAACCGTGCAGGTGCCTCAACAGTTCATTGATTTTCCATGGTATGCAAACATCATCTATGTGCTGGAGAATCTCTAGGCCCCTCCAGGCATGAGTAAGACTAAGGCCATATTTCTCAAGCTTAAAGTGGTTAATTTCTGCATCTTGGACAATTCACTCTATTGGAAAGACCTCGGGGGAATATTGTTAAGTTGTTTGCTAGAAGACGACGCGAAGTGGGCCATACAAGAATTTCACAAAGACGACTGTGGAGGACACCACTATTGGAAGACCACCGCGCACAAAATCCCGAGGGCTGGTTATTACTGGCCTACAATTTTCGCTGACGTATATAAGGAGGTATCCAACTACCATGATTGTCATATTTTCGATGGAGGAAGAAAGTTGCAGCCCCTGCCACTAAAGTCGATCTCAGTCGAATCACCTTTCATGGAGTGGGGTCTAGATTTCATAGGAGAGATACATCTGCCATCCTCTACGCAACATAAATGGATACTCACGACCACCGACTATTTCTCGAAATGGATAGAGGTGATCCCCACGAAACAATCTACCAAAGAAGTCATCATCCAATTCTTGGAGACGAACATCTTGTCGAGGTTCAGGTCTTCCATTAAGATCATTACAGATAATGCAACCACATTCAAGTCTAAGAGGATGGAGAAATTTTTCGAGGATTACAACATAACCCTGGGACATTCCACGACGTACTATCCGCAAGGAAACAGGTTAGCAAAATCCTCGAATAAGAGCCTGACCAGGATCATCAAAAGACTCCTATAAGAAAACAAGAGAGCCTGGCATAAAAATCTTATCTACGCGCTGTGGGCAGATCGGGTTACCACCAAGAATTCTATATCAACGTCGCCTTTCCAGATTGTTTACAACGCAGATGCAATTTTCCCTACTTCACTAGGACTGCCCATCAGGAATTTGTTGCAAGAAAAGGAGGTCGAGCCAAATGTTGCTCAGAGGAGAATTAATCAGCTAATTCACACACAACAGGTGAGAGAGCAGGTGTATAATCGGTCGCAGATCCATCAGGAAAAGATAAAGAAATCATTCAATAAGAATTCTAAGACAGAGTATTTCCAGTTGGGTGATCTAGTTTTGAGATGGGATGTGAGAAATCAAGGTAAAGGGAAGCATGCAAAGTTTTACCACCTTTGGATGGGTCCATTCAAAATCAACGATCATAGTGGAAAAAATGCTTATTTTCTAGAAGGATTAGATGGAGAAAGTTTTGATTGGGGCCCTGTAAATGATAGCTTCCTCAAACATTACCTGATGAAATAAGAGTTGTTTGAGTCATTTGTCATTGTAAATAGTCGTTTTATTTTGCGTCGAGTTAGTAGGTCAGCAGAAAATTGAAGCCCGAAGTGAAGACCCTAAGTTTATGATGAAGTCTTAAAAGCTGCGTTGATAGGTTTAGTTTGTTTTCTGTCCATCAGTTATTTTTCTCAGTGTCTAGAGGTCAAATAAAGCCCAATGGTCAGGCACCTGGTCTACTGTTCTTTACTACCTCACAAGGAGGATAGCATCCTCGTTGGAGCCAGCTATTATCACCACCATTTTTCTTTCCATTTTAAGAGTCGGTTTTAGGTCACGTTGCGACCCATGCGTCCAACCATGCGAAGTCAGGTACATAGCACCGTGAGGTCAAAGTCAGCAAGTGGTCAGTTGGCCCTTGAAAATGGGAAGGGATGTCAGAGTTGAAACTCGTATAATTGGTACGGGTATGTCTTTTCCAAGAGAGTCGAGTCTCGTTGAGAAACCAGTCTCTAAGTGCCTAGGTCAAGTCAAGTGGTTAATGGAAATCACATCAGCAAGTACAACAATTATTATCAGTTCATAATGAAAGCCGAGGGAATGAAAAATCGTGCCATTCGTATCATGCATGCCTAACAAACCTTATCACATGTATCCTACACGCAGGGATTTGCCATGGAAAACCTGCAACTCAACTTGGAACATCTCGTCGCCATGAATTCACTCTCCTTCAGCATGATTTCCTCTCTTGTCGAACTCATTATAAATCTCAAACGTTTGACACTCTCTCCAGTCGCAAAACCAGGCCCGAATTATGTTTGCAATTCCCCTTACCAGTCCAGTTTATTCAAAGTTTTCCAATTGTGTGTTTGCTGGATATACTACACGCAAAATACACATTTGTCAAGCCATGGTGACCTCTCAGAGTGCAAGGAAAGGTGCACGGAGCAGTAGAACTGCAAGGTCCTAGCCCCAAAAAGACTGGGATTCGTTCTCACCTGCGACGAGAATCCCCAAAGACGTGAAATGAGTTATTCTTTTACCTACAGAGAAGACTAGATCAAAATGCGTATAATTTGAAGCAGAGGGATTTGAACAGGAAGGGAGGGTAGTAGGGGCCCCCTCTCCCCAACAGAAAATTCCTCGGAGAAGGGGAAGGCCGAGGAAGAACAAGCAGACCATGGAAGCGCGATTTTTATAAGATCTACAGGCCAGATCAGTAGCTCTATAACTACTCATGTGTTCCATCTAGCTAGAACCTGCTGGAGGATCGAACTGTGAAGACAGGAGTGGAACAAGGAGAGCAGATATCACATGGGTGAATGACCAAGAGATATCTTAGCAACTGAAGTAGGAAAAGATGGCTATCGTTGAACTCTATCAAGAAAAAATGGAATTGAGGCGACAATTAGCGACAAAGACTACAGAAGCGTCAACAACGCAGGGTCGCGAAGGGAACGTGGCATGATTGAAAAGGCATCTCAGAGAGGCACAGGAAACCATTATATAGCTGTGAGAAGCACAAAGAATGGTGAAATAAATTCATACAGAGCATCCTAGAGAAGGCGAAACGACAAAAAATGAATCCTGCACGGCTCTCACCAACGTGTAGGAAAAGAAAGTTTAACAGGTGTTCATTTATACATCCGAAAAGCATAAGACAAATATTGGTAGTTTTGAAGGACACATTTTCCCAAAGCACTATACCTTTTTGATAACATCCGTGACAATCAAACGGTTGCTTGTTGTGCACTTTCCCCCAACAAATGAGTGCGTAACAGAAATCAGAGCCATTATAGCAGACAACAAGCTCCTGATAGACATTTGTTTGTTGGGACACCTGATCAAAGGGATACACCGACACATATTTCTCTGTATCTAAGCCTGACCGATGATCAGGTTCCTGTGGAAAACATGCAAATGATCTCAAGTGAACATACGTGATTATTGTCTATTTGTGGAAAGCACCATGCGAAGAGTCTCTGGCGTATGCTGCTCAGTTTTCCTAGTTTAGGGTTAGCAGTTAGGAGGCAGGGTAGCCCAAGCGACACCCTCATTTATATATTTCATATTTTTGATGTAAGCTAAGTTGGTTGGAAAATGTGGTAGACAACAACTATTGTATGTAATCTGAGTTTTGATTGGAATTTAATGCAAAGGTCCTGTAACTTGACAAAAATATTCTAATTGTAACAGTTGGATGTATCGTGCTTTCTTTCTCTGTGTATGTGCTTCTTATTATCTTTTTTTCATATCTTTTTCTATCTATTTCGGAACGAATTTTCAAACCTGCGGATTCACTGTTACAACGCCCCTTGTTCGTGCCACTTAGACAAAACGTTTTCTTCTAAAGCTAACTCTGAATTCGCCCGCAGGGTCGCTCTGAGTTACTTCCTGTATTTTCTCCCGCCACACATTACGGTTTTACACTGAAGGTTGTTGCTCACCTAGACTTATCCTCTCGATTCTAGTCACTGAGTCATTTGTCACGTCTTTTCCTCAGACTGACCCCATAGCCCAAGTCTTAATTTCCCGTGCCAATATAACCAAAACCCATTATATAATAGGTGTTAAATCTAGCCACGACTTTCAAAGTCATATCCTATGCGGAGACCATGCCATTTCCAAGAGAGCCCTCTCCATATCTAAAAGGCTAGTTTCGAGTCTCAAAGTTGGTTGAAAAAGTTACCTTCATCATCTGTTTATCAGCTGGACATATTTACGGAGTGCTAACAGGAGCTATAGTGACAGTTGGAGGAGGCAACATATTAGATGGTATCTAGTTTGAGACATGGAGCAGGCTATCCAAACACGGATTTGTATACATGATAGTATACATCCATATATTGAAGGAAAAGAAGAAAAAGTTAGAACCTTCCGAAAAGAAGGACACTTTTGTGGGATACAAAGTGTTCCACATTGACATTGATGAGGAGGAGCAAGTGGCTCCACCAATGGTGAGGTAGACAACCCTACCTAGTACCCATTCAGAGGAAGCTATAGTACAAAGGAAGTCATCCATCAGGATCCAGTAAGGAGGAGCACCCCTCCATGACAGTTCATTGGAGATCAAACTTCAGAAGATGCAGAGGGAGAATATGGATCCAGAGATTGTATAGACTCATAGGGAGCATGCATACTCAGAGTAAGCATGAATCAAAAAGAGTTAGTTGGCTCAAGAGAGAGTCAATTATTCATAGGGAGTTTCCCCCTTGGATCCAGGTGGGAGAGAGACATCTCCCACGACTGACAAACACGTGTCATGAATTGAGAAGGCCAGACATAAGATTCAGAGACAAGAGGCTTCTAGGAGATGTGATATTGCTACAGTGACAGAGGAGGAAGCCAGTCAAGAGGATTGGGTATGGATTTTTTCTCAGTCACATAGGCAACAACCAATGAGGCAGAATGGACATCAAGATTTACTCCAGTGACAGAGGGAGTTGGCCTCAAGGTTTGAGATGGAGGATCCTGTTCGGATGTACTCTTGGAATTAGAGGTGTGAAGAGATCATATGAGATCTTCCTCATTCAGGGGATACTAATGAGATTCGATATGATGGAATGCAAGTCCATGACTACACCTAGGATGACAAATCTGAAGAAGTTGAGTGATTCTACGTCAAATTCAGATTTTGTGGATCCCATGATGTACAGGAAGTTGATTGGATCATTGATGTATTTGTTTAATGCCAGGCCATATATTTTCTTTGTAGTGAGCACCCTGAGCCAATATTTGGTTGAAGCCAAGGCAATTCTAGTGGGTGGCAACGAAGCATGGTATAGTTGGATATGATTTGTCTCAGGTGATGAAGTAAGGTTGTAGAGATATACAGATTCTGATTAAGCAGGGAGTGCAATAGACAAATTGAGCACCTCAGGATGCTTCTTCAGCTTGGACTTAGTTACGATTTCTGAGATAAGATGGAAGTATGCCTTTATAGCACTTAGTACAACAAATATGGAGTATGTCAGAGTCAATATCACAAGTCATGAAGAATTGTGGCTTCTAAAGCTTCTTGCAGGAATTCATCTGAGACATGGTACAAAAGGGAGCAGTGAAGCTCTAGTGCTTATCCACAAATGAGGTGATTGCATATATCCTTCTAGAGTGGCCATGTTCATTTCACTGAGGAGGATGATATGCAAGATTATGCATGTTTATTTGGCTAGTGATGAGCATTGATGTTTCAACATCGGGCAGACGTTCTCCCAGATTGGTCATACACGAGGCTATGCTAGTGTTGATATGGCCAAGGGAGAATGATTCATCAAATCAAGAGGATCTGCTAGTGGTGAATGGCCCAGGTATGTTAATAACATCGAGTAGACATTCCACCAGATTGGTCATGCACGGGGCTATGTTTGTGCTGATATGACCAAGGGGAGAATGACTCATTCACTCGTGGGGCTCTGCTAGTGGTGAATGACCCAGGTATGTTGATTTTCTCGCAGTTCGGGCATACATTCTTCCTATATTGGTCATGCACGAGCCTATGTTAGTGATGATATGACCAAAGGAGAATGATTCACTCATCCACGAGGCTTTTCTAGTGGTGAGTGGTCCAAAAAAGCATTAGGAAGACATTATCCCAGATTGGTCATGCACGGGGCTATGCTAGTGATGATATGACCAAGGGTAATGATTCATTCACTCACGGGGCTCTGCTAGGGGTGAATGGCCTAGGTGTAGTCCTTCTACTGTCAAGGAGTGGATGGATTCAAGATGCTATCACATGCATATTCTAGGATGGATTGCATGTCCATAGATGGCACATCAACATGGCTCATGAAGACAAACTTTCTATGACAGAAGAAATCAAAGTATGGAGAATGCCTCCCACGTTGAGAGGGAGTGTTGGATATTTTCAACTTCAGGAAATCATTCTCCACAAGAAAGTACAGAAGACCCATCTACACCATTATCGAAGCCCTAGGAAGAGAAGCCATCCCGACATGAAATATAATAATAAAATTGAAGAAACATAAATAAGAAGTCGGCCCCAGACTAGCACCTAGATCAATATAAATATAGGACTAGCTCATTTTATTTTGGCATGCAAACAACTCCTTCTGTAGTGCGGACAAGGCAATTGCAACTACAGTTTTGGCAGTTTCACTATTTTTGGGTTACTGGTTAACTTGGAGAGTGCACCACACTTGGAGAATCTCTTGCTTGGTTATTCTTGGTCATATTATTGAGGAACTAGGTCTTGGTGATGCTAGCCTTGGGGAGGATCTTCTCTGTATGGTATTTTGGCTATTGATGGTGATGTACTGGTAATATCTTGGACTGAATTCTTCTAGAGAAAGGTTGGCGTGTTTTCTCCCAAGTTTGGGTTTCCCAAGATAAAATCTTATGTTCTTGTGTTGTCTTCTTGTGTCTACTGTGCATGGTTAATATTTCTAGATCTTGTTATTTTCGCTACATTGTTATAGTTGAGATTTTCAGTGTATAGTTATCCTATGATAATTGTTGTTTGAAAGTGAATATTGTTAGTAATCATAAGGAAATTACTATCAGATCTCAGAATCATGTAAACACCAACACAAGGTACAACCTTGATCAAATTTTTGGCCCTCCATCAAGCTAATAGCTTGAACAAGGGTCAGGAGCTCGATCAAGTAACATGAGATCGATCGAGTTCCTTTTTATATATAAACAAAAAACATGCATGTGAGGACATTTTCTAACATTTCATAGGCCGCATGCATTCCAAAAGATTGATCTAGTGTTTGAACACCTACCACCCTATCCTACAACTCGATCCAACATTTCAACACCTATCACCCCATCCTACAACTCGATCCAACATTTGAACACCTATCACCATAGCCTACAATATGGCATTTGAGCTAAGAGGTTGGATTTTTTTTTTCAAATAAATTATAAAAATGCTATTGAATTAAAATTTCAATCCGGTAATTGTTATGCTACTGATTTTATTTTTTTTTGTTTAAATTGTATCAACTGATAGTGTTTATGTTGCTAGTTTTATTTCCAACTATGTACTAGCAAGCAAAAATGTTGTCATATTTTTTTTTCAATCCTCTAGTAACACAGAGGATTGAAAACAATCCATTGATACATGGTTGGAAATAAAATCAGCAACATAAATGTTGCCTTTTTTTTTCTATTTATTTAGTTTCAAATAATCAACCAACAACCTAATTACATTGCTAGTTTTTTTTCTAAACATGTGCTGGTAAGCATAAATGTTGCTGATTTTTTTTCAATCCTATGGTAATGCATAGAGGATTAAAAATTGTTGTCCCCTATAAACCATTGAAAAATATCAACTATAAAACACTACAATGCATATGTTATTGAGTGGAGATGGACTGAAAACTTGAAAAAACCTACCCTACCAATGACCATCAGTTAAACGTGAGGAAAACCCAACATTCAACTTGTTTATCACCACTATTCACTTTGAATGACAATTTCCTAGGCAAATAAATGGCAATTATAACATATTGTAGTCGTTGAAACAATAGTAATCAAGACATTGACCGAGGCACATTAACCGAGACAACCGAGACATTGAGCAAGAGAATAATGGATGGGACCCTACTTCACTTGTTTATCCAGCGCATACGACTTCTTTTGTTTCCACTTTTCTTTGCAACCCCATGTTTTTGGTACATGTAAGGATGGTGTTTTATTCTCTCTTCCTTGCTACTTGATTCAATGTTCATCTTGCTATTTTGTATTTTCTTTGTGTGGGGTTTCATTTGGGAATATGCCTTATATTATAGTCACTTCTCTTGGAAACCCAAACCTTTTGTTACGTTGAAGGATGGAATTTCATTTAATCCACCCCACTCATGCCAAGGGAGGTGGGAAACCCAAAATTCATTTGGTCTCCTCACTTCTTGWGTGTGGAAGGGCATGTCAATTTTGGATCCCAAGTTGTCTAAAAAATGTTAAGTGGTGACCAATGCTTCTCCTTATTTGACAACATTTTTGTTTTGTTACCAAGCTTTCCCTTGTGTGCCTATTCTCTCTCCCTAGTTGCTCGCTTCATTCATCCTCTTGCCATTTCTCTTCTTCTTTGCTTGGTGTTTTGTTTGGGCATCTTCCTTCTTGTCTTAACACTTTTCTTAGTAATACCAAGTTTTTGGTATGTTGATGGATTGAATTTCATTTACTCCTTGCCACATATGCCAAGGAAGGTGGGAAACCTCAAAATTTGTTTGGTCTCCTCACATGTTTCTTGTGCAGGGGAAGGCTTGACTATTTTGGCTCCAAATTCATCTAAAATAAGTTATGTGGTGACCAATGCTTCTCCTTATTTGACAATTTTTTTTGTCTTCTTATCAAGCTCTCTCTTGTGTGGTTTTTCTCTCTTCCTTGCTACTTTCTTCGGTCTTCCACTTGCCATTTTTCTTGTTCTTTGATTGGGGTTTCATTTGGGCATTTGTCTTCTTTCCTTGCCACTATTATTGGAAACCCCAATTTTTTGGTATGTGGAAGGATGGAATTTTGTTTACTCCTTTCCACTCATTCCAAGAGAGGTGAGAAACCCAAAATTTGTTTGGTCTCTTCACATATTTCTTGTGCGTGGGTAGGCTTGCCAATTTTGGCTCCAAATTCATCTCAAAATTTTTGAGTGATGACCATTGCTTCTTCTTATTCGACAATATTTTTTGACTTCTTACCAAGCTATCCTTTTTATTGTTGTTCCCTCTTCCTTTATAATCTCTTCAGTCTTCCTCTTTTTTTTTTTCTTGTTCTTTACTTGAAATTTCATTTGGGCATTACCTTCTTGCCTTGGCACTTTACTTGGCAAACCTAAGTTTTTAATATGTTGAAGGATGGCATTTTGTTTACTCCATGCCACTTGTTAGCACCTAAAATTTGAATTCTAAACTTCAAATTGTTTTTTCAAATTATTAGAATAGTTTGTTCTGGTCAGAGTCCAGTCTGTGTCAATATTAGAAAATTTGTTGGGAAAAGTCTTTAAAAAACTGTCTTTCAAGAGTCCTAGTTCTTTTAAAAAGTTAACCTATCCTTGAAATAATCTCAATCGACTATTGAGTATGGTTTTTCATGGTATTTACTTGAGTGTCTGAATTTGGTAGTGAATATTATAATAGTGTTGAACAAATGCTACCAAACATTTTGGATTAGAGTCTTGGAGGGAAAAAATAAAAAAAACTGTGTGTCATTATTAATCTAAGTGTGTCGCATACCATGTCAAATGTGGTTAATTATGCCTTTAGGTGTATTTTGAAGTTTGAAGTTATGCTTCTATTAGGTTATCATAAGATTTAGGGGTATCATGTCAAACATTTGTTTATGGTACCACCAAATCACGGTAATTATTTCTCATTCTCGAGGTCACCTCACTTGTTGGTCGTAATATTGAGTTACTATTTTGTTTCTTTTTCTTACCAACAAAACTAACATTGCTTCATGTCATTTTCCCTAAGCATCACATGATTAGTTTATAAACAAAGTCACCATTTCCAGGGATGACTAAAGGAGGCAACATAATACGCCATGAACCAGAAGGTGCAGAACTCTTAGAGCGTATCCAGAGCACGGTATCAAGTTCTAGCAAGCATGATGGTTAATTTTTTTCCAGAAGCTTCAGGGGTATAATTAGGAAGTGGCTACAACATCCACAAATGGTTTTGATGGATGCAAGGTCAAAATCAGAAATTGCACAATTTGAGTCACATAGGACTCCATTGCTAAGGCCACAAAGCTACCTACAGATGGCGAGTGTTGGTTCAAGAACCATATTATCGTGGATTTCAGTTTGAATCAGTTATTGAATCCCGAGTATCATAATCCAAGTTGGGGAAAAGGACTTAAAAAGAGTTGGCTTAAAGATGAATGGAATGAGACACTCAAAATGGTTCGATGATATATTACTCGTGAAGGTAGGTTTTCTATTGTCCTTCTATACCATATGAGGTTTTTATTGCATCTGTCTGGAGATAAAAGAATGAACTTGCCATTCTTCCTATTGAAGAGCTTAAGCAAGATGTCATCTAGGGTTCATGCTATTCATTAGTGGAATAAACATAGTATCTTCCATCAAGGTTTAATTAAGTTATTAATTGTTGAAGAATTAGACAAAAACAAAATAACTTGGGAGCAATTTTTATCCTAGCCTGGTTTTAAATTTGAATCTCAAAAACCCCAGAAAAAGGAAGCTTATATCAAACCTCAAAAGGTTGAAATTTCTAGAAATTCTAGAAGCCAAATTATCCAGTCGTTTGTTCAAGAACATGATTTTAAAGCTTTCACGTGGATAACCAGAAGTTCCATGAGGAAAATTGAGTTCCAAGATAGGGTTACAATAGAAGTTGTGGCGTTATCCATTTCATAACAAGGGGTTTACATATTAAGGAGGGTTGTAGTAGACAAAAAATGAAAGAAATTATTGTAAAACCAAAGAGAATGAAATCAACTCTAGTGTAGGTGTTTGAAAACCAGGAATCAATTTGTGAGGAAACTTCTCACATCACATTTTCAGAAAAGGGGTTGGAGAAAGTTTCTCAAGATGTAAAACCTAAATCTCCAGAGAAATATAGGCTCAGAGGACCACATACATGTTAATATTATGGTAGATGTGGGAGGTATTTACCTCCACGTGTAAGCCTGACAAGGATAGAATACTTCGATAAGTAAGAAGAAACCCTAATGAGTTGGCTAATAACCCTAGAAGACTTGTCAACTCAAGAAGATAATTTATATTAGGTTACTAGCCTCCAAGAGAAGAAGTCGACCAGAAGAAATAATAATATACTGAATAGACAGATACCTAGAATAAGAAGTCGGCCCAGTCAGTTAGCCAGGAATACTATAAATACAAGGCACCAGTCTCTCATTTGTCATAGTCTCAGAATTGCAGAGCAACAACTGGTGTGCATTGCAGTGCCCAGTCTTGTGCACAGGTTTGAGGAGAGTTTCCGGTGCAACTGCTATAGCTAGTAGTTACGTTTTGGCTTGGACTATCTCTTGGCTAGGGTTTGGAACATCTGATCAGCCTTTGTTGATGCGTTATCCTTGGGGACAAGTGTGCTACCCTTTGTTTGGCTATCTAGACTAGGGTTTTCTTCTGGAGTGATTCTCTGTCAAGATTAAGGTGCTCGGAGGGTGGCTTCGGCCTATGGTTGGGTGACAAGGGTATTGTCAATGGTAAAAAGAGCACACATATTTCATATTCTTACAGGTTATGGGCCCACACCTCCTTCATTTAGTCTAAACGCTAGAAGGAAACATAACCGCTAGGCTATTGAGCTTGTTGAGGAACTGTCGCTAGGGTTACTAGCAGAAGCAACTTCCAAGACATTGTCGCTAGGTTTACTAGCAGGAGTAGTTGCAGAAACCCTAATCCTCTCATTGAGGCACCTTAAGTGAAGAGATTGACCTAATCTCCAAACAGATCAGTGCGCCCTAGCCTAGCGCATCTCATGGTATTCTCAGCAAGCCAAGATGTCAAGTTTGAGTTTGTGGTCAAATCTAGGGTTTGACCAAGTCAAAGCAACCATGACTTATTCTATGAAGTTAGAAAACAAGTTAGATGGAGCCTCTAACTTCAGAGCATGGAAGACAAGGATTGACCTCATCATTGCCAAGAATAAAGTGTTGGATATCATGAAAGGAAAGATCGTGAAGCCAAAGTTTGAAGAAGGAAAAGAGAAGGAACCACAGAACATTGCAGCTATGGAGAAGTTCAAATATAGTGACATCAATGCCATGTGTATCATAGTGGATTCCATAAAAGACCACTTGATACCCTACATCTCTCATCTTGACTCATCGAAGAAGATGTACGATGCCCTAACAAACCTCTTCTCAGTCAGAAACATTGGACAAGTAATGAGTCTAAAGAATGAGCTCTGTGACATGAAGATGAAGGATGATGATAGCATAACATCATACTTTGTGAGAATTTCTTAGTTAAGATATCAACTACAAGCTATTGAAGAGATCATCTCAGAAAAGGAGTTGGTAAACATAGTACTCAGTGGTCTTCCTAAGACGTGGGATGCATTTGCCGCAAGCATGAACACAAGAAAGGAGTATCCGACATTTGAAGAAGTTTGGACTTGTTGTGCTCAAGAAGAATCAGGGATCAGTGCAAAAGATAAATCCCAAAAGAAGTACGATGATCAAGCCTTCACAAAAAGATTCAAGAACTTCAGGAACAAAAGGAAGTTTGGTTCAAGGAGGAAGCCAAATCAAG
>SNQJ01S0111500.1:28806-45289 GCA_010110895.2 Picea sitchensis | reverse complement strand
AGGGAGAGGGTGGGTAGAGAGGGGTATATGTAGGGGATATCAAGAAGAGAGGAAGAGAAGGGAAGAAATGGGGGATGAGAGAGAAATTGTGTTTGAGTGAGAGGGAGAGAGAGGGATATAGAGAGGGGGAGTAGAGAAAGAGTGAGAGGAAGCAGAGAGAGAGAGAGAGAGGGAGGAAAATAGAGGAAAAGTGGGAGAGAGGAAAGAGAGGTACAAAGAGTGGGAGATAGGTAGAGAGTGAGAGGGAGAGGAAGAGGGATGTAGAGAGGGAGAGAGAGAGGGAGAATGGGGTAGATGGGGAGAGGGGAAAAGGGAGAGAGGGAGAGAGTGTTAAGGAGGGGTAGAGAAAGAGGAAGAGAGAGAGCGAGTGAGAGTGAGAGTGACAGTGAGGAGAGAAGGGGGGGAGAGAAAGGTGGTAGAGAGAGAGAGAGAGAGAGGATTTGTTAGAAAATATGATCCAAAATAGTTAACTTAGTGTTACACCTCAAAATTACTCACTTCGATAGTGTCGCAAGTGTCGTCATTACCAGTGTTGTAAGTGTCACATCTTGTCCAAAAGTGTCACATCTTGACTATAAGTGTTGCAAGTGTCACAAACATCATACTACCATATTGCCTATGTCATGCCTCTAACGACATCATAGGTACACTTAAGACACCTCAAAGACTAGTTTTGAAGAAGATAAATCAGCTGACAAGAAGTATAAGCCTTTTTCCACTACAAAAACCACTCAAATATGGATTTTGGACATGAGCTCTCCCCTACCCACTATCAGGGAGTGCTGGCGCTCCCTAAGACTCTTTGGGGGAGTGTTTGAGCACCCTGTGCACCCTTTTGGTGGAACGATACCTTTTTGTGAGCAAGTTTTGGGTTTGTGGAGACAAATAATGGAAGAATCCCTCAATTCCTGACGGTAGTTGGATTCGAATAGATGGTCAAGACATGATCTTAGGGAAGATCCTCAACTGAAGGAGAGGAATCCTCAACTTATCCCAAAGATCTCTCAAGTGGTTGGGCCTCTCCAAGGTTATATAAGGAGGCCTCCTCATGGTCAAAGGGGGAATAGAGATTAAGAATTACATCAGACTTATGATCTCATGAGTGAGATGTCATCAAAGGAATCAGTAAAGATTACTTGAGAAAAGGGGTTGGACAAGGAGAACTGGAAGAAGCCGTTGCACCTTCATTCAAAGGATTGTAAGTACTTTTACTTGTTCTCATTAATATAATCAATTCTTGGTCTGTTTCTTTAAATCTTATGCTTGTTCCATATGATTTTGTCTACAGTAGATGGATCCATATTTGAGCTAATCTCAGTAGAGTAGGAAGTCCATTTTATCTTTGTTTGTCCTACAGGATCTATCAGGGAGCTGAGGATCGAAGCTCAGCTACGACTTTGCAAGGAAAAATGTCGTTAATAAGGTACATATATTTCTCCTTCTCTTTCATTTATTAGCTTTATTAGATATAAAAGGAAGTCAGTGTATTAGCTTTCAAACACCTTATTTATGAGAATTCATCCTCCTTTGTTTTTGATTTTGACATTTTCTTTCCTTGCCTTGAAGCCACTCTTTGTCTTTGCTAACCTAGAGTTAACTTGTTGTTTTCTTCTCCTTTATCTGACTGAGTGAAAAATTTTGTGAGGAAATCCAAAGGTCTATGAACCTCTTCATTTGGTCTTTGAGGTCACCTTTCCATCATTTCTCTTTTGTTTGAGGTTTTTTGGTTCTTTTTTGTAAATTTGGTTATCTTTGTCCTTCTTGTCTATTTCACAACAAGAGTGTATTTTTGTTTTGTGTGAGGTTTTCTTCTGATTGTTTAATCCTGAACTCTAAATGACATTAGAAGTTTTACATTTGATTATCATTCACATATAAGAAAAAGGACATATTTTAGCGATTGGTTTGGATATTAGAAGGCATTTTTGAAATTTTTAGCATTGCTTTGGATTGGATTGAGAAACACTTGTATGAGGACATTGCATCTTAGTGTTTGATAGTGAAAACAACTTTTTCTCTTTCCCTTAAATATCCATTCATCAAAAGACAAGTCTTCTTATCATTTTCTTGTGCATATTTTTTGGGAATTGAGTTATCATACCATCAGTTTCATTGTCATACACCCTTTAAGTAAAGAACAGTCGTAAAATCGTCGCTAATTAAAAATTATCTAGAACATTTTGTTTTTAGGATATTCCACCAGCATTAGACTAGGATTAGCACTTTGGATTATGATGTGAGTACAAATCTCCAAAGTTTTCAAAATGAACATTAGCATCCTGATATAGGGAGATTCAAATCCAATTGTCATATAGGCTTTCTGGGATCCCCCTCTCACACAGGGGTTACACACGAGGTCACATTTGGGTGAGTTATGGAGATTATCCCTCTATGATTCAACTGTTTGTAGTGGTCAAATTGTATATTGGGGGTAACTTGAAGGTATACCCATGATTATGTGTGGGAGCCTCTTGAGCTGATTTCAGACTTGTTATCTTGCCCAAATGTTTGGATCAGACTGCCAACTGTACCTGCCCAGAGGATGACTGCGAATTGGTGTCCTTCGTTGCCATAATCCTTAGGTACAAACATGAGGTGACAGTGAAGGGAAGTCTCACTATACCTGGGAATGCATTGGTCAAACTCACTCGGGCTCCTTGGAGGGTAAATCCACAATTACTGCATGGAAGCTTGCACGAAGGTGAAAGTCCATTAAGCAGGTCACCATTGTAACTGTTCCACCATATCATATCCCCTTCTTGACTTGATCATGGGACATTGGATTTCATCACCAACTAGTACGATCATCAAGAGAAGTTTTGTTTGCTTGGTTTTGATTCTTAGATTTTATTAGCGTATGTTGTTTCTTTTTGTTAGTTGGCCCTGCATTTTAAGCGTGTATTGTTATTCTCCGAAATTGAGCATGTAGATGATAAAGGTCTTCGCTGATCGCATAGGATGCAAGGGCCTACCTCCGGAAGGCTACCAACCCTTACCTCCTAACCCTCCAGAAGACAACTACCGTGGAGAGGTAGAAAATCAATCTGACATTGGGAGTGTTGTTGCTCCTCCGTTAGACAATTCAAAAGGCTCTTTGGTTATGGTTGAGAATCCCACTCCTGGCACTCACACTACATATATTTTGGTAACCCCTCTCAAACCACCTTTTCTTCGTTTAGACTCCCTTGGGAACTTCATAGATGAAGAGGTCCCACAGTTACCTGAGAGAGCTTTTACCAAAACATATATGGGATCCACAAAACTAACCTTTGGTGATGAGTAGAGGACTCTTTCTTATCCTACCACTGCAGTAGATACAAATCCCACACCTGATCATTATGTATGGAGGACTTCATGAGGACACGATCTATATGAGCATTTTGAATCCTTTCAACAACCCTTTAATCCTCATCACCCTCCTGTTGAAAGTGGGTTGTCTAGTCAAATTATGAATCACTCCATCGATCAGGTCATTAAACCTACTATTGCATCAACACAATTCTATCCTAATGCTGGACTCATCACCTCTACTCATTCCCAAGGCACTTTGATCCCTACCCCTACTTTTACAAAATTTCACTCTATAGCTCCACATGTTCCGCACGATCTTGTTGGGACATCTTTTCACCCACGAATGCAGGCCTTTGATAACCAAATACAACTGACTAGAGGGAAACCACAATCTAGTAGACCTATCCCTCCTGGAAGACCATCATCCTATGGCGGGCCTACCCCTCCTAGGGGGAAACCCCCTTTTCATGTTCTTCCCAGAGGGCAACCTCCCTTTTCCAGTGAAACCTCGGTCATTAATCCACTGCTAGCAAGGGGGAAACCTTCATCTGCTAGAAACCCTTCAAAATCTTGGGGAGTATCTTCCAGAGGAACATTTACCCAATCCCATGTTGGGGGGCACTCATATCATAACCCACAAGGAGGAGTATCAAATCCTGTTCCTTCTAGACCGTCTTATGGACAACCTTATCCATGCGACATCCTAAACACCACCTGGAATCCTCAAGGACAACAAACTTATCCTCCCCATGGGTCTAATGTGTATCTTCCTCCAGGATCTACTCCTTACCCTCCTCAAAGGTACCATGTTCATCCTCTTTCTGGGCAAGCAAATCACCCGACTTATAATGCTCAAAACCCACCGGATTATGCAAATGTTTCTTAGCCATCATCGAATCTTGTTTATTCTGGTCAGCAACAACCGTATGTAGGAGGACCTACTAGTTACAACTATCCACCTAACACAGTTTATGGTCCTACTAGTGTTCTTATGCCACACCAGTATCATCTGCAAATTAATCGATAGCTACCTTTCCTTGCGACTTTGGATCTCCCAGACTTGTCTCGATTAACTAATGATCCTATTTTTGATTCACCGGTTTGGCTAGTTATTCCAGCTAAACTTCCTTCTGATATTCCAAAATTTGACGGAAAATCTGGCAAAGATCCAAATAATCATGTGATGAATTTCCATTTGTGGTGTTCATCAAACTCTCTCATGGATGATTCTATTCATTTATGTCTTTTCCAGTGAACACTTACTGGCTCCATAGAAAAGTGGTATATTGAACTACCACGTGCTTCTTTTCATCATTTCAACTCCCTTGCCATGTCTTTCCTCACGCACTTTCAACTACCTATTTGCTACGAGATAGGTACTGAACTCTTGACCTCCCTTTTTCAAATTGACTCTGTGCATATCTCTGACCATATTCATGAGTGGAGACAATGATGAAGGATGATCAAGGTAATCATTCCTGACATATTATTGGTGGAATGGTTTACTAAATCACTTTTACCCCCGATCGTTCATGATGTCTCTATGGGTGGTGCGGTCACCAAGGAAGAAACCATTTCTCGGGCTCAGTACTTAGATTTGGTTTATTCACAATGTGGTACTTTGTATGATTTGCTTCTAAATGCTACTTAAGATAATAACAATCCATCCAAGCCATCATCCTCATCTCATGTGGATGGTGTTATCGGTTCCATCAAAACTCAATCTACTTCTCAATTGACCACACTCTCTTCTACCTCCCCCCAAAATTAGATTTTTGAGGTGAATGTAGTTCATTCTACCCCTTCAAAACAATCCAGAGGTAAGAAGAAGACAAAAAATAAATCAAAAAATACTAATAACAATGAACAACCAAAAAATCAAGCTCAAACACCTGCTACCGAAAAGAAACCACAACGGAAACTGAAATTCCCATGTATCATTTGTGGTGACGATCACTACACTTGAGACTTTCCACATCTCAATGAAGTGGCCAAACTTTTCCAGGGAAATTCATAACCCGTTGTGCTTACTCAACCTTTTCCACAACAACAATCCATGGTTGTTCAAACCCCCTCTCCTGGAGGTAGTTCTAGCCATCCTCATGATGAGTCCTCGACGAGTGCACATATTTATATTTTTAATGGGATTAATTTGACCACTCTCCCTAAGACATATGACACACCAGGTAACCCTAACAAAGGAAAAGTCACTAATGGTATCAGTACTTTACTGGATCCATCATCATCCTCCATTAGTCCTCCATCGGTTAATCCTCTGTCTGGACCACTTCAGATTGATAAACCTATGTTCGACTCTATCTTACGCCCTCCTAAGAGCACTATCCGTAAAAATACCTTTAATCCTAGTTCACGTGCTGCCCAGAACTACAACATTGTTGAATATTTGGCTCAATCACCATGTGCCATGTCTGGATTAGAAGTTCTACAACACTGCCCCAATCAATGTAGAAAAATCTTGGTATCTATTGGCATTTTTTATCCTAAGTCATCCAACCATATCATGTTTAACCTAGAAAATTATACATCTCGACTCTCCCACCAACTTGATTTCCAATTTTATGTTGTTGTTCATAATCAACAAATCCACCGAACTATTCTGGATGAGGGAGCCTCAACTTGTGTCATGTCTTTAGCATGTTGGAAAGGTTTAAAATCACCCGCAATTAACAAGTCCCCAATGATGTTATGCACATTCGATGGACAAGGTTTTCATCCCCATGGGATTTTATAGTCTCTACCCATCCAATTGGGTGAAAAAACTGTCACTGTTGATGTCGAGGTGGTCCATGCTCCCCTCGATTACAACTTGTTACTTGGAAGAAGTTGGTTTTATGCTATGAATGTCATTGCCTCGTCGATATTTCGATGTGTACAATTTCCTCATCAGGGAAAAATTGTCACTGTTGATCAGTTAGATTTCTACACAACCGACACTCGCGCTCATGCTACCAACAATATTCCTTTCTTGGGAGACCAAAACATCACATATGAAAGCGTTGGTGTTGGCTTGTTGAAATATTATATCCTTATGGGTACCTTCCCTACACCACTTCCACTGACTACACATCATATTTCCACCGTTGATATGATTTCGACCGCGACTTATCAATCTTTGGAATCATCTGACCCTTGGATTGTACCTAGTCCATTGGAATTCAATGCACTAGGTGACACCATGCCACTTAGTCCAGCCGAAACATCATATGTTGTTTTCCAATCCACTTCTCCCTCTTCAGATGACCAACATCTATTGGCACCCGACAATTATTCAATGCCATCACGGTTAAGTTCCTTATCATCTGCTATCGACTACATTTCTCCAATTTTTCCCTCGGATGAATCTATTATGGAAATGTTGAGCATTGACGCATTACCTTAGGATGATAACCATCATCTATGCTCTTTTCTTCCCCCTTGTGAATAAATTCAGGAATATATGCACTCTATCTCCCCTCCTGATGTCGATTTTCTATCGTCTCCCATGCCTTCAACTTTCGATGATTTGGATCTAGTCGTTGACATGGTGATCTCTTCGGTAGGGATATTGGAGCCCAATATCCTTATCCCTGTTGTGACCCTCGACATGTGTTCCTTCCAGAGTGATTTTCTTCCATCTAGTGAAGATCTCTTGGAAGCCATGACCGAGTTTTGTCCCTTGAGATGGTGTCCTTCCAGAGCGTTATTTTCTTGGAAGCTATGATCAAGAAGAGTCCATGAGCATAGTTTTTCTTCTCTGTAGTAATCTAGTTAAAAAATGAAATAGAGGTCATGAGCATAGTTTTTCTCTCTATGGAAAGCTCATTAAAAAATGAAACAGAGGTCACGAGAACAATTTCTCTTCTCTGTGGAAAGCTCGTTAAAAAATGAAACATAAGCTTTGAGCATAGTTTTCCTTTCTGTAACAAGCTTGTTAAAAAATGAAACAACAATCTGGGGATTGAACCTGGAACCCTAAGCATAGTTATTTTCCAGTGTCAATCTCATTTAAAAAATGAAACAGTCACCTCTCTTGAACCTTCTTTTCATTCACTCTTATCTTCTTTCTCCATATAGCAGAGAAATTGGTGAAAACCTCAAAGTCGGTGAATGAATTGAAGCTTGGAGGGAATGTCTCTATCCTTTGATGGACATTCTGGAGTTAATCCACTAGCTTTCAAGATGGGGGCATACTGAGCTTAGTCTTTTTTCTTTATCGTGCTCGTAAATACATGAGAATGCAACTGGGTAAACTTTTATCTCTTTTTCAGAATTCCATGGATATACAAAAAAGGAACCCCTTGGAGTCGTCTTTGATCTCTTTTCAGACTCTCTAAACATGAAAATATTTTTGAGTGATCTTGATTCCTTTCCCACTCGTTAAAAGGTTTTAAAAGGCATATTTCGAGTGATAATTTATCTCTTTTTCGGCCTCGCAAAACTAATATTACAAAAAAGGACCACATTGGAGTCATCTTTAAGTCATTTTTAGACTCTCTAAAAATGAAAAACAATTGAGTTTACCTTCTTTGGAATTGTTAAATGATCATACATTGAAGGGCTCATATGAGATCGAACCCTTAATTATTCCATTTCGTTAAACAAAGGAAGAGGGACTTACCGAAGGTGAGTCGTATCGAGCATGTGTTACCCTCCTCGAGCTCATTAAATTAAAAATAGGTACTCATTTATCTTGATGGGGGGGAAATTGAAAGAAGCAAGCCAAGCAGATCATGAGAACACTACCAGTCACTCTTACAGTCGCCCTTGAAAATGACACTTTGTATTTTCATGCATTTTAATCTGTTGAACCTCTGCACTGAGCCAATCCTCTGAGTTTCTTTTACTCCTTTGGGTCACCTGAAGAAAGTCACAACATCCACTGCATCATCAAGTTTTGGTCCATGTCAAGTTTCTTCTATTGTGCCTCAGTGTTCAAGGGAAGTATCTGCCTCGAGAGTCAGCCATCACAAATATCTTGTTTCAATACCCGTGTCAGTCCATGTTAATTTGATCTACCAATTACATCTTTGTGTCAGTTTTGTGTCGTTAATGGGGGATACATCAAGGCCCTCGTCCGACAAGTCTCTTCCTGTCAACTTCAACACATTATCCAGGAGTTAGACTTAGAAACCAGTTAGTACCTTGGGACCTGCATGCCTCAATGGCAAGCCTCCTCACGTCCGACAGTGGGTTTATATCATTGACCTCTGATCGGATGATTCCACGGATGTTCAACTTCAGCTCATCCATTCACATTCGTTGGAATGTACTAGATTACCTTGAGAATCATTGACATCAATGGTGATCTCCCTCGCACTTGTTAACGGTTTACATCATTGACCAGTAATCAAGTGGTTTCTGCCATGTTCGACATTAGGACATCTATTCACATGGTTAGATTTGTACTACATCGAGATCGGTAAGAAGATCCTGGGTTGATTTTTTCACTCTTATATATACTTTTCCCAGGTTGCAAAGGAGTTCTTTTGAACTATGACACATATACTATTACATAGATCCACTTTGTATTGTTCATGACTATGTCTTGTCATCTCGTAGATCCACTGTTTATTCTTCGTGGCTATGATCAGTTCAAGTCATGGGAGTATAGATTCACATTGTATCTTTAGTGGCTATACCATTTTGTCAATATAATTATGGATCCACAGTGTATTTTATGGCAACCATACCTAAAAAATCTTTAGCACTCAAGCATAGGTATGTCTTCCTTGGGTTTGAAACATTTCATAATATTTGTTTGATGGTTGTGTGAATATTTTTCCAAATTCTCTGTGTCCATACCCTTTCTCGAAAAAGTCTACAAAGTACTCTAGTCATCATTTTCTTCTAACTTCGTACTTTGGGGGGCAATCTGTTACACCTCAAAATTACTCACTTCGATAGTGTTGCAAGTGTCATCATTACGAATGTTGTAAGTGTCGCATCTTGTCTTCCAGTGTCGCATATTGACTATAAGTGTTGCAAGTGTCACAAACATCATACTTCCATATTGCATATGTCGTGCCTCTAACGACATCATAGGGACACTTAAGACACCTCAAATATTAGTTTTGAAGAAGACAAATTAGCTGAAAAGAAGTACAAGACTTTTTCCACTGCAAAAACCACTCAAATATGGATTTTGGAGAGGAGCGGTCCCCTACCCACTATCAGGGAGTGTTGGCGCTCCCGAAGCCTCTTTTGGGGAGTGTTTGAGAACCCTGTGCACCATTTTGGGGGAGCGCTACTCTTTTTTGAGCAATTTTTGGGTTTGTTGAGACAAATAAGGGAAGAATCCCTCAATTCTTGAAGGTAGTTGGATTCAAATAGATGGTCAAGGCATGATCTTAGGGAAGATCCTCAAATGAAGGAGAGGAATCCTCAACTTATCCCAAAGATCTCTCAAGTGGTTGGGCCTCTCTAAGGTTATATAAGGAGGCCTCCTCATGGTGAAATGGGGAACAAAGATTAATAATTACATCAAACTAATGATCTCGTGAGTGAGATGTCATCAAAGCAATCAATGGATATTACTTAAGCAAAGGGGTTGGACAAGGAGAACTGGAAGAATCTGTTGGACCTTCATTCAAAGGATTGTAAGTACTTTTACTTTTTCTCATTAATATAATCAATGCTTGGTCTGTTTCTTTCAAACTTATGCTTGTTCCATATGTGTTTGTCTTCAGTAGATGGATATATATTTGAGCTAATCTCATTAGAGTAGGAATTCCATTGTATCTTTTTTTTTCCTACAAGATCTATCAGGGAGCTCAGGATCTAAGATCGACCAGGACTTTGCAAGGACAAATGTCGCTAATAAGGTACATATATTTCTCCTTCTCTTTCATTTATTAGCTTGATTAGATCTAAAAGGAAGTTAGTGTCCATGTTAATCACTTTTATATCTTGGCCTTAGGAGTCTAGATACCAAGAGGGAATCCACTTGTCCACTGGGGGATTCACCTACAACACTTAAGACTTTAGTGAATAAATGTTTTAGTGGATAAAGAAGTAATGTAAAAGGACACCTAGAAACTCACGTGATTATGGAAGGTGTCCAAGTTAGTTTTAGATAATGATGTTGTTATTTATTAATTTAAGGATATTTAAACCCATTTTTTATTCTATGTGAGGTGGATTTTTTTCCTTTGGCCCTTGCATCTTAATTTTGTAGTATTTTTCCTTCATGAATAAAATTTATGTGTTTGAGGACACTTTTTCCAAGTTGTATCAGAGTTTTCATTGTTGAGAGATGTTCACGAGTTAAATAATGCACTTTCCTTTGAAGAAGGTGAAGTATTTTTGAAGGACTTAGGTCGTGGAATAGTGAAAATTTAATGGTGAGTTTTTATTTCCTATTCTGATTTTTTTGGGGAAAAATAAAAAACCTATTTCTTGTTCTGATTGGATTCAAGAGCACCAAGAACTGTGCATTTGCACTTTATTTTTTGGATTTGAAAACAATTTTGAAATGTTATTTTTTTTCAAAAACATTCTCTTACGTGAAGATGAACATGATCTAAAATTTCCCTAAGATATGAAAATCTGGACTATACCTTAACACTGATTTCCAATATTTGTTGATCCATCCCTAAAGAGGCTTTCAAGATATACTTGTCATGAAACTTTCCACTTGATATTTATTTTTATATTGTTCAATCTTCTCCAACATGTTATGTCCCTTACTACTAGCTTCAACATATTCTCCTCTTGTCTCACTACCCAAGGTTTCTTATTTTTGAGGTTTGTCTTACCCACTATTTACCTAACAGAGGAATTGAGTTCAGAATCAAACCAATGTCTTCTCTAGATGACCTATGCACTTCAATTGGAATTTTTAGAGGATGTGCATCCAACTTAGGTTCTGTATCCTCTTAGTCACCATGAAAAAATGGGCATTAGTGAATCGGAGTAACACTGATCTCTTTTTCACTTTGTTACTCACCACACATCAAAACTATGTAATAAGATGAAAATAAAATAGCCTTTTGTAGTTGAAGTAATCCTTCTCCTTTTCCATTTAAAAAGTTACTCTATGAATATACGTGAACTCTCTTGCAATTTTCGACAATGAATGCAACATTGTTAATCAGTTTCCTCAGGCCCCTATGGGTAAGTTGGTACCTCAAATTCCCAAAGTCATAACGTTTTCATACAACCTATGTTCTAGGTGCATGATAGCCCATTGGAAAGGTATTTTCAAGAACTAGACATTATTCCATCAAAATCAAACTCCGTCTATATTTTTACTGTGGAAAGCCAAAAAAAACACATTTTAGGGCCCTGAAATGACCCTGGAAGTACAGAAAGATGTGTTGACATGAAAATATCCAAAATAATCTAGTTGGATTAGATGGGAGGCCACTGGTCTCCTCCTGGAATATTTGTATGGATTCAGACAACCCTGAAAGTGTAGAACCCACAATTACAAAGAATTACAAAAGAACGTGCTAAACTAAAAACTGTCAAGAGGAGCCAGTTGGAATAGTTGGGTGGACACCAATATCCACCTGGATCAGTACTCCCCCCTTAGGAATCAATTGTTTCCATTGCATTGAGGTCCCCCATCAAGTGAGGAAACGTTTGTTGAATTTCGCCTCGGGTGAGCCACTTGCCTTGGTGTAGGAGTTTCCTTGCCTTGAAAACGCGATAAAGGTGGATACTATGTTGGTGAGTGTCGTTGACCTATGTGTCCACTATCTGATTAATGGATGCTTGTTCCATGCAATGAGGTTTGAGCTTTATTGGTGTAATTTGTTCTGTGATCTCTGACGTGTCCAATAATGGTGGAAAATATGGTCTAAGGAGGTCCACATTGAACATTGGGTGCAAGCCAAGGGAGGGTGGAGTTTTGAGATCAAAATCATTGCTACCCACATCGTTGGTGATAGTGTAAGGCCCATAGAAAAGTGGGTGGATCTTCTGATGGGGCCCTGTAAGAAACTCTTTATGTAAATGTAACCAAACCTTGTCTCCAACCTTAAACTAGTGCGGTAAGCTGTGTTGATCATGGTGTTTCTTGTACTTAGCATTAGATTTCTGCAAAATCTCATGGACCTATTGGTAGATGTGTTGAATCTTCTCAATGAATCTGGTGGCTTTGTCTGTCTCAGACTGAACATGGGAAGAGTCTATCTGTGTGGTTGCAAGAGGTAGTACAACATCAATGGGACCTAAGGGTTGGAATCCTAGCCCCATCTGAAATGGGCTATGGTCGATGGAGCTATGGAGAGCCCTATTGTAATTGTTTTGAACATAGGGGAGACTCTCATCCCATGTACATGGATTCTTAGAGTTGTACATGTGCAGGAGGTGCACAATAATATGATTGACCAAATCTGTTTGGCCATCTATTTGGGGGTGGAAAGAAGTGTATTTAGTGAGGTTGGTGTCCAATGGTGACTAGAGACTCGCCCAAAAAGTGTGAATGAACTTATTGTCCTGGTCAGAGATGATGGTATGTGGTATCCAAAAATGGACCCACACTCGTTCAAAGAAGATCTTGGGAGTATTTTTCGTTGTGATTTTATTCTTGCAATATGTGAGGATGTCCATATTCGAAAGCCAATCAACAACCACAAATACACAATCATTGCATTTCTTGGTGGATGGAAGGCCAAACATGTAATCCATAAATATGGATTCCCAAGGATTCTCGGAAGTAGGAAGAGGGGTGTATAATCCTTTCTTCTTGATGGATGGCTGGGAAATGACATAGGTAGTGAAAGATCTGATATACTTGTTGACGTCCCGTCAAATTTTTGGCCAATAATTGTTTTTGATAGAATGGCCACAGTTTTCTCTATGCCAAAATGTCTTGCCATCCGACTGTAGTGGACTTCCCAAATCATCTTTGCACACTCTCTTGTAGGAACACAAAGATGGTCCAAATGGCATAAAATTTCATCATGAATTTGAAAATCGGTGGCATTCATGCCTGTATCCAAGAGATGATAGGTGGTGGTGAAGTCCATATCTTGTTGATAAAGTTGGGGCCACTCAAATGAATCATGTCCATAGTAATGGAGCACAGTGGTGAGTGCAACCATGAGAGGTCGATTGATGCAGTCAAGGACACGATTTGTGCTCCTTGTCTTATAATTGATGTTGATATGGAACTTTTATAGGTAGGTGAAACACTTATGATGGAGTTTGTTCTGCAACTTCCCCTATGTCTATATGAACTACAAAGGCTTGTGATAAGTGTGGATGATCTTCTCCTTTCCCAGAATGTAATGTTTCCATTGAAAACAAGATTGAAAATGGAATACATTTCCTTGTCATTGGTGGGGTATTTCCAAACAGTATCTGAGAGTGTCTCACTATGGCATGCCACCATATGAGAATGTTGAGTGAGAACTATGCCTACAACATAGTCAAAT
Organism: Picea sitchensis; assembly: GCA_010110895.2. Lineage (NCBI taxonomy): Eukaryota > Viridiplantae > Streptophyta > Pinopsida > Pinales > Pinaceae > Picea > Picea sitchensis. Next base: position 31,616 of record SNQJ01S0111500.1, on the reverse strand, counting down.
GCATCAGTCTCAATATCGAATGGTTTTTGCAGATAAGGAAAGGAGATTACTGGAGTTGAGAACAAGAGATGATTTAGATCATAAAATGCTCGGTGTTGTTCCTTCCTCCATGCAAAATTTTATCTTCCACCATCGTTGGTCACTTGGTTGAGGACCCATGCAATATGAGATAATCCCAACATGAAACATTGATAGAAGTTGGCCAGTCACAGATGACTTGGATATTAGCTGGATCAACATGTACCCCATGCTCATCAACAATGTAGCCCAATTATTGGACCATGTTCATGCCAAAGGATCATTTTTCCAAGTTGGAATATAGCTTGTGCTTCGGCAAAGTGCTCAAAACCTATTAAATATGTTTCATGTGATCCTCCCAAGTTCTATTGAAGATGAGGATTTCATCCAAATATACCACCAAAAAAGAGTTGGTGAAGGGTCTCAATACATCATCCATCAACCTCATGAAAGTGGTTGGTGCATTTGTTAAGCCAAAGGGCATGACCAACCATTAGAAGAGACCTTATTTATATTTGAAAGTTGTCTTCCATACATCAGTTGGTTCGATGGGAACCTGATGGTATCCATACTTTAGGTCAATCTTGTTGAAGATATTTTCCCCCTTGAGTTGGTCAAGAAGGCCATCAATTCTAGGAATTGGGTACTGGTTCCTAACTATGATTTTGTTTAATGCTCTGTAATCAATGCAGAGTCACCAGGTCCCATCCTTCTTTTGTACTAGTACAATCAGGCTTCCACAAGGGGATGAGTTGGGTCTGATGTTCCGCTTTTGAAGAAGCTCTTGGATATGACACTTTATTTCTTCATTTTCCATTAGTGAGCGATAATAGACTAGTCCATTAGGAAAAGGTGAACCTCGGGTTAGATCAATTGGATGCCTGACTTGGCAGTGCGTCAGTACCTTGGTGGGTGAGGAGAAGATGTCTCTATACTCTTCCACGATCCCATCCACTTATTTATGTTGTAAAGAGAATCTCTGTATAGATGCCACACATGTGGCAATGACCTTTTGCTTATTGTGAGAATGGATCACAAAGAAGACGAACTTCCTAGTTTGTGAAATGACCTTACTACATTTCTTAGTAGATATTTAATAAATAGTGATAGGTGGTGCTACCTCTAGTATCCTCTACAATTATCTAGCTAATTTAATAATAACATTATGGGGTCTAGACTCATACACATCATGACGCTTCCAAAAATATGGTTTTCATAAAAGAACATCACAAAATTCAAGGGGATAAATATCACACAATACCTCATCTTTGAAAGGCTTGGTTTTGTAGGGAAGATGACAATATCAGGTGAGACAAAGATCTCTTCCTTGGCAAAGCCAGCTGATGGTATAGGGATACAGGTGCGATGTCGTCGGTAGGTCCAGGTTCTTGAAAACCTCTGTTGATATCAAGTTCTTCTGGCTGCCTTTATTGACAATGAAATGAAGCAGAGCCCTCTCTACCCGCATCTGTGAGTGAAATAGGAATTCCCCTTCCTCTAGTTATTCTGGTTCACTTGGATGGACTTTCATGGTAGCGATAGTGGCACTAGGCTCAACATCGATAATCCACTTCCCTCCTTCTAGATTTGATTCAGAGTCAGAATCAGCCTCTGACTTGGGAGCCTTCAACTCGGCCACAAGTGACTTCTTGGAGTAGCATTCTTCAGTGTTGTGCAAAGGGATTTTATGGTATTCACACCATTTTCCTATGTCCTTCTTCGTCTTCTCATTACCCTTATTTTGTTGCATCTTAGACTAGTTTTTCGAAGAGTGGCCATATTTTCTCTATCCCTTATTGTCTGGGTTGGGGTCACCTTTGCCTTGCTTCAATTGCGAGGAGTTTTCAGATATAAAATATCATCTCTTATGATTAAATTTTTTCTTGATCTTGAAAGTATAGCTATAAGTTGTACCCAATGAGTCGATGTCTAGAAACTCCATTTATATTTGAATGTATCTATGCAAAAAACCACAATATTTGAGCACCAGATGTTTCTCAGGGTATGGAAAATATTGGTGAAATATGGTATTGTCTGGTCCCTTTCCTAATGCAGGGTGGTCCATCTGGTGTATTGGTCCTCGTAGCTTCCAACATGGTAGTATTTTTCTTTAATGGCATCCCGAAAGGAATCCCATATAGGGGAAATCACAAATATTGCAGATTTCTCTATGGCCCTTTTATTAGAGTAAGTATCCCACTAGTCTTTAACATGGTGGATGCCCTTAAGGAGTGAAAAAGTAATATTTTCCCTATCTGAAAAATTGTGGACCGAAAAATAACCTTCAAGCAGTTTCAACCATTTATCTACAACATATGCATCTATCAGTCCTTAAAATAATGGAAAATCAAAATTTACCTATACCTTGAAGAGGGTTGCATGGATGCTTGATGAATATTATTATCCTTTGGGAAGCCATCGAAGGATCTGTGAAAAATTGTGCATCATTTTGTTCCTTTTTCATGCAAGGGCTTCCTCGAGCAACGTTTCAAAAGGATCTCCCACTCCATCATATTTATTTTTGTCCTCCATGGGTTGTTATTGGGCTCAACGTGATCAATCTTGTAAAGGATCGATTGGTTTGATTCCCAAATTCTTGTACCTAGATCTTTTTTAGGGCATGCAGGAAAATAAATAAATGAAGAACAAACTTCTCTGGTCCAGGTGGATATTGGTGGCCACCGACCTATTCCAACTGGCTCTTCTTGACATTTTTTAGTTCAACAAGTTCTTTTGTACTTCTTTGTAATTGTGGGTTCTACACTTCTGGGGCTATCTGAATCCCTACACAT
>SNQJ01S0111500.1:2908-28796 GCA_010110895.2 Picea sitchensis | reverse complement strand
GAATATTCTTGGGACTAGACAACTTCTATCGATGTTTTGTGTTGGGATTCTCCCATATTGCATGGTCCCTCAACCAAGTTACCAAGGGAAGTGGCAAGGAAAAGTTTACGTGGGGGAAGGAACAAAAATGAGCATTTAATAATCTGAAGCATTTCTTTTTCTCAGCTCCAGTACTCTCCTTTCCAAATATGCAACAATCATTTGAGATTGAGACTGATGCATATGACCGCGCTATAGGAACAATTCTCACTCAACACAGTCATCTGGTGGTATACCATAGTGAAACACTCTTAGATATTGTCCAAAAATACCCCACATATGACAAGGAAATGTATTCCTTTATACAATCTTGTTTTCAATGGAAAAATTACATTCTGGGAAAGGACATGATCATCCACATTGATCACAAGCCTTTGCAGTTCATACAGACACAGGGGAAGTTGCAAAACGAACGCCATTAGAAGTGGTCCACCTAAATGTAGCAGTTCCATCTCAACATCAAGTATGAGAAAGGGAGCACAAATTGTGTAGTTTAATTCCTCAGTCGACCTCCTGTGGCTGCACTCACCATTATGCTCCATTCCTACGGACATGAGGAATCTNAGAAGTGGTCCACCTAAATGTAGCAGTTCCATCTCAACATCAAGTATGAGAAAGGGAGCACAAATTGTGTAGTTTAATTCCTCAGTCGACCTCCTGTGGCTGCACTCACCATTATGCTCCATTCCTACGGACATGAGGAATCTGAGTGGGCCCAACTTTATCAAAAAGATCTTGACTTCGCCACCACCTATCATCTCTTGGGTATAGGCACGAATGTTACCAATTTTCACATTTAGGACGTACTATTATGCCATCTGGGCCATCTCTATGTTCATGCAAGAGAGCGTGCAAAGATGATTCGGAAATCGCACTACAATCAGATGGTAGTACATTTTGGCATGGAGAAAGTTGTGGTTGTTCTACATAAACATTTTTATTAGCCAAAACTTCAAGAGGATGTCAGCAAGTATATCAGATCTTGCACTATTTGTGCCATTGCCAAGCCATCCATCAAGAAGAAAGTCTTATACACCCCTTTTCCTACTCTCGATAAACCTTGGGAATCCATCTCGATGGATTACATGTCTAGTCTTCCGTCCACCAAGCATGGCAATGATTGTGTATTTGTGGTCGTTGATCGATTTTCGAAGATGGGCATCCTAAAAACCTGGAATAAGAACATCACATTGATAAATACTTCCAAGCTCTTCTTCAAATGAGTGTGGGTCCATTTTGGGATACCACAGACCATCATCTCCGACCGAGATAGCAGGCTCTCAACACATTTTGGTTGAGTCTCTAGTCATTGTTGCACACCAAGCTCACTAAATCCACTTCTTTCCACCCCCAAATAGAGGGCCAAACAAAGGTCATCAATCAGATGATTGTGCACATCCTGTGCATGTACAACTCTAAGCATCTATGTACATTGATTGAGAGTCTCTCCTATGTTCAACACAATTACAACATGGCTCTCCATAGCTCCACCAGTCATAGCCCATTTCAGGTGGGGCTGGGATTCCAACCCTTGGGTCCCATTGATGTTGCACTACCTCTTGCAACCACACAGACCAACTCTTCCCATGTTCAGTTTGAGACTGAAAAATCCACCATATTTATTGAGCAGATTTAGCACATCTCCCAACAATTCCATGATATTTTGTAGAAATTCAATTCTTAGTACAAGAAATGCCATGATCAACAAAGGGTACCGCACCAATTTCAGTTTGGAGACAAGGTCTGGTCACATTTGCAGAAAGAGCATCTTACAGGGCCCCATCAAAATCTCCTCCCACTTTGTTATGGGCCTTACACTATCACCAAGTTTGTGGGTAGTAATGATTTTGAGCTCAACACTCCACCCTTCCTTGGCTTGCACCCAGTGTTCAATGTGGAACTCCTTCGGCCATATTTTCCACCATTATTGGACACCTCAAAGATCACAGAAAAGATAAAACCAATAGATCTCAACCTTGATTTCTTGGAGCATGCATCCACTTATTAGATAGTGGAAACACAGTTCATTAGCACTCACTAGCAAAGGATCCATATTTATCAGGATGTCAAGGCAGGGCATCTCCTACACCAAGGAAACTGGCTCACCCGTGGCTAAATTCAGTAGAAGTTTCCTCATCTGATGGGGGAACTAAACGCAATGGAGACCATTGCTTCCTAAAGGGGGGAGGACTGGTCCTGGTGGATATTGGCGGCCACCCACCTATTCTAACTGGCTCCACTTGACAATTTTTAGTTCAACACTTTCTTCTTTACTTCTTTGTAATTGTGGGTTCTACACTTCCAGGGCTATGTGAATCCCTACAGATATTCCAGGAGGAGACTGGTGGCCTCCCACCTAATCCAACTGGCTTGTTTTGGATGCTTTCATGTCAGCACATTTTTTTGTACTTCCAGGGATGTTTTGGGGCCCTAAATAATGTTCTTTTGGCTTTCCATAGTCAAACTATAGACTAAGTCAGAGTTTTATGGCCTAATGTGTAGTTCTCAAAAATACCTTTCCAATGGGCTATCACGTGCCTAAAATGAAGGTTGTATGCATAAGTTACGACCCCAAGAAGTTGCGGTACCAACTTACCCATAGGAGCCCACATGACTTTTGGAGTTTCACCTCCTAGGGTTAGGTTTTTAGATGTCTAGGGTTTTGGAATTCATGAGTAATATTAAAAAGGCCTCTGAAGCCTCGTTGTTATCATTTTATTCATACATATGTGCATAGCAGCCACATCTCTTCTTAGAGATAGCTACAACCATTTTAGCAAGTTGTTTCAGTTTTGAAGTTTTACGGTTTTAGCCTATTTCGTTTATTCAATAGATGATATTGTTCACTAGATATCTTTGTTGTTCTCCATATCTCTATGTTTATTATATTTAGTCTGTTAATCAGTTCTTTCCACTCCTAAATATGGATGAGTGGTATATGAGTGGCATCAAAGTGGTATTTTCTTCATCTATGTTTATTTGTGTAAGTCCCCGACAAGATCTAGGTACAAGAAGTTGGGACTCGAACCAATCGAGCCTTTGCAAGATCAGTCGCACCGATCCCAACAAAAACCCATGGCGGATGAAAATAAATATGATGGAGTAGGATATCCTTTTAAAATGTTGCTCGGGGAATCCTTTATGTGACAAAGGAACAAAATGATGGATAACTTTGCACAGATCCTTCGACAGCTTCCCACATGAGAATCATCTTCATCAAGTGACCATGCAACCCCCTTCAAGGTATAGGTAAATTTTTATATTCCATTATTTGAAGGACTGATAGATGTGGATGTTGTAGATAAATGGTTGAATCTGCTCGAAGGGTACTTTTCGGTCCACAATTTATTTGATAGGGAAAATATTACTTTTTCACTCCTCAAGGTCATCCCCCATGTTAAGGACTGGTGGGATACTTTCTATGAGAAAAGGGCCATAGAGGAATCTGCAATATTTTTGGTTTCCCCTGCGTGGGATTCCTTTTGGGATTCCATTAAAGAACAATTCTACTATGTTGGAAGCTACGAGGACCAATACACTAGAAGGACTACCCTACATCAGGAAAGGGAACAGAGAGTATTATATTTCACCAATATTTTCCATACCCTATGCACCAAATTGGGTATCAAAGACTCTGAGCGACATATGGTTCTCAAATACTACGAATTGTTTCATAGATACATTAAAAAAAATGGATTTTATGGACATCGCCTCATTGGGTACGACTTATAGATATGTTGTCAATATTGAGAAGAAATTTAAGAAGAAGAGGAGAGATTTTGGATTTGCAAACTCCTCATAGTTAAATAAGGGAAAAGGCAGGCCCGACCCGCACAACAAGGGATAGAGAAAACATGGCCACTCCCAGGACAACCAATCCAAGCTGCAACACAAGAAGGGTAATGAGAAGAAGAAGAAGGAAATGGAAAAATGGTGTGAATACCATAAAATCCATTGGAAAAACATCGAAGAATGTCACTCATGGTCAACCTGAAGGCTTCTGAGTCAGAGGATTATTATGACTCTGAATCAAATCTAGAAGGAGGGAAGTAGATTATTGATGTTGAACCCAGTACCACTATCACTACCAACAAATTCTAGCCAAGAAAACCAGAAGAACTAGAGGAAGGGGAATGCCTCTTTCACTCACAGATGTGGGTATAGGGGGCTCTGCTTCATTTCATTGTCGATAGAGGTAGTCATAAGAACCTAACCTTAGCAGAGTTTTTCAACTGACTGGACCTGTCGATGACACCACACTCACTGCACTACACCATCGATTGGCTTTGCTAAGGAAGATATCTTTATTTCATCCAACAGTGTCATTTTCCCTATGGAATCAAGCCTTTCAAAGATGAGGTATTGTGTGATATTTCTCCCCTTGAAGTTTGTGATGTTATTTTAGGAAAACCCTATTTGTGGAAGCATCATGTTGTGTATGAGTCTAGAACTCATAGTTTTAGTATTACTTTGGGTAGACAATTGTAAAGGATACCAAAGGTAGCACTGCCTACCACTATTTATTTAATCTCTGCTAAGAAATGTAGTAAGGTCGTTTCAAAGACCGAGAAGTTTGTCTTATTTGTGATCCTTTCTCACAGTAAGTAGAAGGTCACCTCCACATCCTTGGCCTCTACACAAGGCCTCTCTTTGCAGTAGAATCAAGTAGAAGGGATCGTGGAAGAGTACAGAGACATATTCTCCTCACCCACCGGGGTACCGATGCACTACCAAGTCAAGCATCCAATTTATCAAACCCTCGGTGCACCTCTACCTAATGGACTAGTCTATAATTGCTCGCTAATATAAGATGACGAAATCAAGTGTCAGATCCAAGAGCTTCTTTAAAAGGGTCACATTAGACCCAACTCCTCCCCTTGTGGAATCCTGATTGTTCTGGTGCAGAATAAGGACAAAACCTGGTGACTCTGCATTGATTACAGATCATTAAACAAAATCACAGGCATGAACCATTACCCAATTCCCAGGATTGATGACCTTCTTTACCAACTCAAGGGGGAAATTTTTTTCATCAATATTGACCTAAATTCTGGCTACCACTAGGTTCCCATTGAACCAACCTATGTATGGAAGATAACTTTCAAATATAAAGAAGGTCTCTTCGAATGGCTAGTCATGCCCTTTGGCTTAACAAATGAACCAACCAATTTCATGAGGTTGATGGATGATGTATTGAGACGCTTCACCAACACTTTTGTGGTGGTATAATTGGATGACATCCTCATCTTTAGTAGAACTTGGGAGGAGCACATGCGACATATTCAACAAGTTTTGAGCACTCTATGTCAGCATAAGCTATATGCCAACTTGGAAAAAATCTCTTTTGGCATGAACAAGATCCAATACTTGGGATACATTGTATATGAGAATGGGGTACATGTTGATACAACTAACATCCAAGTCATCCTTGACTGGCCAGCCACGACCACACTAACCGAGCTTCGAAGCTTCTCCTTAGGACTAACCAACTTCTACAAACGATTCATGTTGGGATTCTCCCATATTGCATGGGCCCTTAGCCAAGTGGCCAAGGGTGATGGCAGGGAAAAGTTCACATGAGGGAAGGAAAAAAAATGAACATTTGATGATATGAATAATTGCTTTTGCTCAACTCCAGTACTCTCCTTTCTTGATCTGCAACAACCATTTGATATTGAGACTCATGCATATGACTATGTTGTAGGTGTGTTTATCACTTAGCATGGTCATCCAGTGGCATACCATAGTGAGACACTCTCAGATACTTTCTGGAAATACCCCACCTATGAAAAGGAAATGTATTTCATTTTACAAGCCTGTCGTCAATGGAAACATTACATTCTGGGAAAGGATATGATCATCCACACTGATAACAAGCCTTCATAATTCATACAAACAAAGGGGAAGTTTCAGAATGGATGCCATCAGTAGTGGTCCACCTACCTGCAATAGTTCCATCTCAACATCAAGTATAATATAGGGAGCACAAATCGTGTTGTTGACTCCCTCAGTCAACCTCCCAGGGCTACACTCACCACTTTTCTCCATTCATGTGGACATGAGGCATCTTAGTGGCCCCAACTTTATAAGTAATATCCGGACTTCACCATAACCTATAAGATCTTGGGTACAGTTGTGAATGTCACTGATTTTCACATTCAGGTCGAAGCTCATAATTTCTTTGAGTCTCTGGTCACTCTTGGATAACAAGCTCACTAAATACACTACTTTCCACCCCCAAAGACATCCAAACAGAGGTCTCCAATCAGATGATTGTGCACATCTTGCGCATGAACAACTCTAAACATTTGTGTACATGGGACGAGAGTCTCCCCTATGTTGAACACAATTACAACATGACTTTCCATAGCTCCACTGGCCATAGCCCATTTCAGGTGGGGTTGGTATTCCAACCCTTGGGCCCCATTGATGTTGCACTACCTCTTGCAACCTGACAAATAAAATCTTCCCACATTTAGTTTGAGACCAAAAAATCCACCATATCCATTGAGATGATTCAACACATCCTCCAATAGGTCCATGTGATTTTTCAGAAAGCCAAAGATAAGTACAGGGAACACCATGATCGACACAGGGTACCACACTAGTTTCAAGTTGGAGATAAGGTTTGGTTACATTTGCAGAAAGAGCATCTTACAAGGCTCCATCGAAAGCTTATCCCACTTCACTATGGACCTTACACTATCACCAAGGTTATCGGTAGAAATTATTTTGAGCTCAACACTCCACCCTTCCTTGGTTTGCACCCAGTGTTCAATGTACACCTCCTTCGACCATATTTTCCACCATTATTGGACACCTTTGTTTTTAGACCACAGTAGGCCACAATTTTTAGTTCAACACATTCTTTTGTACTCATTTGTAATTGTGGGTTATACACTTATGGGGTTGTCTAAGTCTCTACACATCTTCCAGGATGAGACCAGTGGCCTCCCACCTAATTTAACTGGCTTATTTTGGATTTTTTCATGTAAAAACATATTTCTATACATCCAGGGCCATTTTGGGTCCCTAAACAGGTTTTTTTGGCTTGCTACAATCAAAATGTAGAGGGAATCAAAGTTTGATGGAATAACGTGTATTTCTCAAAAATACCTTTCCAACGGGCTATCACATGCCTAAAATGGAGGTCGTATGCAAAAGTTAAGACCCCAGGAAGTTGAGGTACCAACTTACCTATAGGGGCCCACATGGATTTTGGCGTTTCACCTCCTAGGGTTAGATTTTTGGATGTCTAGAGTTTTGGAATTCATGAGTAATATTAAAAATTCCTCTATAGACTCATTGTAATCATTATACTCATAAGGATGTGCATAGAAGCCACATATCTTCTTAGAGATAGCTATCACCATTCGAGCAAGTTGTTTCAGTTATGTAGTTTTACAGTTTTAGCCTATTTCATTTATTCAATAGAATATATTGTTCATTGGATATCTGTGTTGTTCCCCTTATCTCCATTTTTATTGTATTCAGTATGTTAATCTGTTTTTTCCACTTCTAAATCTGGATCAATCCTTCTCCTTTTCCATTTAAAAAATTACTCTACGAATGGATGCAAACTCTCTTGCAATTGTCGACAATGAATGCAACAAAATTCTTGATGATTTCCTATATATATTTTCGCAGAGGTATATTTTGAAGGCTAAAATAAAGAGGACAACATGTAATCTATATCTATTTGACAAGTTTATTTCGATGAATGTAAATTGTAGTGATTATGGATGGACCACAAAAATTTAAAAGAAATTTAACCGAATGACAGTAGTTCACCAGAAAGTTGTAGTTAGTATGCTTATTTTGATGAATGTAAACTTACGTGATTATAGATGGATCACTAAAATTTAAAATAAAGTTAACATAAATAAGGTTAGTTGGACACATTCCATTCATATTATATTAATAATATAATCACAATTTGTATTCATATTATTAGTGTTGATTAGAGCACAGTAAAGCTCAATCAAGCACATCTTTTATGAGACTATACGTGGATCAAGGCCAAGCCCCTATAAATATCTTTTATTGTGTGGTGTGTGGTGTATCTGGTGCATAATTTTTTTTCTTTTTATGGTTAATCTCTTGATGTTGCAACAATCACATAATATAATCATTGTCAATGAAAACAATCAATATGGTGATATAAGGTGTCCATAACATAACCATTGTTCACAAACAATCTTTTAAATATTCATTGTTCGGTGCATATTTTTGGTGTTATAAGGTGCATTTACTTTTGGTGATTTTTGTGCTTGTTTTTCCACTTGGGTGAGCAAAAGCAAGGCACTTAACTATCTAGTTAGGTCAACAAGACAACATAGAAGTTGGTTAGTTTATTAGTGCATCAACCAAAGATAAAATAGAAAAACAAATAACAAGAAAATAAAAMTGAACTAATCATGCATAAAACTCAAATGGATACATGAAAATGACACAAGGAATATCTACCAATAGGATTGTTCTTCGAATTAGTAACACCTAGGAGAAGTATGGGGATTTATGAATCCCCTCTTCCTCCTTGGGATGGATATTGMGTCCCCCAAAATAGATTTATYATAACAATGAAGTAACAATGGTGACGAACTTCTAGGTTAAAATTCTCAAGAGGTGAGAAGTATAACACTTCATATGATTGTTGAAATATCTCTTACAAGAATAGATGGATTCTCTAAGAGAAAATGAGAAACATAAAAATACTAATGAATCCATTCTTTGTTTTTGTCCCCCAAGCATGTATTTGTAGGACCAATTTAATTTATTACATAACTTGCTTCTAGTGTGAATGGGGGCTCTTTTGGAGGTACCACCCATCCTTTCCATATCCCCAAGGATAGAGTTCGGACCTATTTGTGGGCATTGTCAAGGTACACCTCAATATAGAAGTGGTTGAGGCCCAAACAAATGTATTAATGCATCGTTTCCACATATGAATGAGTTGTTGTGAGGAGAGTCATGCAGACCGCACAAATTGTGTAGATTCAGCTACGTTCACTTGCATAGATGTGCGCAACCCTGCTTTGAGGAACTTGCGTAGAAATTCAAGGGACTATTTGTATAGTTATGTGATTTTATGAATTGATTATGTAAATGATGGAGGGACACTGATTGATATCTTGTGATGGGAATTTCTTCAACCATTGTCTATATTTCTATGAGAAATTTTCGGTGATAAAAAACCCCCCCTGATTTGTGAGGTTAGGAGCATATGTATATCCAAAATACATCATTGTTTCTTTTGTTGGTGATGCCATTGTGTAGGAGAGTTGGAGATTGTATAGAGAGGAACTGTGAGAGAGATATTGGGGAGGGGGAGGGGACATTTATTGGAACCCATTATTCTCTGATGAGGATTTATGAATCCCCTCTTCCTCCTTGGGAGGTCTCTTGATTCNCATTGTGTAGGAGAGTTGGAGATTGTATAGAGAGGAACTGTGAGAGAGATATTGGGGAGGGGGAGGGGACATTTATTGGAACCCATTATTCTCTGATGAGGATTTATGAATCCCCTCTTCCTCCTTGGGAGGTCTCTTGATTCCCAAAAAATAGAGCTCTACTCTCCTAACAATGGAGTAACAATAGTGAAGAAATTCTTGGTTAAACTTATCAAGAGGTGAGAAGTATAACACTTTATATGATTTCTCAAATGGATCTTAAGAGAATAGATGGCTTCTCTAAGAGAAAATGAGAAACATAATAATACTAATGAATTCTTTGTTAGTTTGCATCCCCAAGCATGTATTTATAGGACCAATACAAGCTATTACAAAATTTTCTTCTACTATGAATGGGGGATCTTTTTGAGGTACCGCCCATCCTTTCCATAGCCCCAAAGTTAGAGTTTGGACCAATTTGGGTGTCTTGTCAAGGTACACCTCAATATTGAAGTAATTTAGGCCTGATCAAATGCATTAATGTATCGTCTCTACATCTTTCCAGGTTGTTGTGAGGATAGTTGCACAAACTACACAATTTGTGCATAGTCAACTATGTTGGCCCTCATAGAGGTGCACATGAAGGATTTGAGGAACTTGCTTATAAATTCAAATTATTGTTTGTATAGTTTTTTGACTTGTTGAATTGATTTTGTAAATGTTGGAGGAATGTTGATTGATATGTTGTGCTGGTAATTTATTCAACCATTGTCTATATTTCTATGAGAAATTTTTCAGTGATAATAGATGCCCCCTGATGTGTGAGGTTAGGAGAATATGTATAGCTGAAATACATCATTGATTATTTTTCTAGTGATGTCATTATGTAGGAGATTTGGAGTTTTTACAGAGAGGAACCGTGAGAGTGATCTTGGGGAGGGAGAGGGGACATTTATTGGAAACCATTATTCTCCAAGAAAAAAGGATACAAATATGTTTACAAATGAGGTGGGAATGCCCCATGATCATATCATGAAACCATAATTGTATAACTGTAACTGAATACTATTTGATGAAGTGGATATTTGCATCACCCTCGAGGGTGTCAATAATGGAAGATGAGGATTTTGAGGAGTGAACTGGGTCTGAATTGAGGAAATGAAAATGGTGTAATGTGTCAATAACACAAAGGAAATGATGGCCTATCAAATTCATAGGTTTTCAATTTCTACTGAAAACTACAATGGTTTCATAGTAAGACCCACCGTAACATGAGATTGTGTTGAGATCGAATGTTATGGAGGTCAACAAAATTAGAAAGAAAAGAGAACTCTTTTTGTTTCGTTCGAGACTTTTCATTGATGAGGTAATGAGAGTCAATATATTTCCACCTTCTTTGAAACTTGTGTTGATGTTGAAAGGTAGGGAGGCATGACTACAAGAATAAAAGGTAATCTTGACATAGATTGATCAAAATGGTATCAAGAACTATACTGGGGAGAAGGTGGATGAACTGGTAACATGTACAAAGTTCAAATTATATGGGACTCAAAATATTCTCTTGGTTGGGGTTATATGTATGGATGAAAAAAACCGTAAAACATGATCTAGTGTTAGGGGGACAACCGGATACTGGGTAAACTGTGTTGAGTGGATGAGACTGCAAATATATGTAGAATAGGAAAGTTGGATTCCCCAACCAAGGGAAACATGGGTTTCTTTGTGTCAAGGGAAAAAATTCCATCAGATGGGCTTGGCCTACTTGGGCTGCAAATAAGGGAATGTAATGAATGAAGGGTGGGGCTCCATGGGTGGGTTTTTGTACTAGGTAGATGAATGGAGGATGATCTTGAAGACAAGAAATTGATGTTGGAGGATATGGAAGGCTAATGAAAATTTGGAGGTTCATTTAACATAACCAAAAAAATATGATTTGGGAGTCTATCATGGGAAGGATAACAATATGATGAGAATAAGTATGAGGCTCATTCTTTGAGACGAAACACTATCAATAAATAATAGGGGAAATAAAAACATGAGATTCGATTTGTAAAGGGGAAAATATCTGTGGGATAAATCGTGTAGGTGATAATGCTACCAATTGACAATACCTATATGTAGAAGAGGTGATTTTACTGCAAAATTGGGTATGGGGATCCTAAGGATAAATGTCGGAGGGTATGTCTAGGAGATGAAATTATTTGTAGAGGGATTGATTGCATGCTAGTATTGAACATATACCTAAAGGGGCCATAGGATGAACAATACTGAATGGGATGTATGTCTTTCTAACAAGTACCCGCACACACAAAAACCAAATTCCCAATGTCAAAAATATCTAGTAATAAAGAACACAAGATGGTTATTTGATAACAATGATAATGAGTGCACACACCTATTCTTGGGGCTAGGAAATGCCTCCCTGGGTTGTCAGAATGATATATAGAATGTGTGATACCAACATATAGATGATAAAGTATGGACCACTCTACCACGAATAGTGTGAAAAACAAAGTTCCTAGGTTCCTGGATGGGGGATTTGAAGTTTGGAAAAGGGGCATATAGATGGGGGTGGGGCCCACAATATCACCTCATTTGTACTTGTGTGAGTTGAGATTTGAATACCCATGTTTATTCTCTTACAATATTTTGGAGAGCATGGGTAGTCCGATTCGATGCACTAGAGACACTGGGAAGTGATCAAGACCTCTTGCAAATTTTGGATTTTGTATTTTTTAGGATGGGGGACATATAGAGGGTTGTACAACCATATTTATGAAGGGGGTAGATGGATTGCGCGGGAGATTGAATAACACAAATGTAGGTTTTTTCATGTATAATTCAATTTCTCATGCAATGGGTGTAGGGGGAATTTCCACAGTTGTGCATAAGGTGCGCAACTAGGGTAATTTCCTCCACACAGTGTTGTGTGACTATTGAGTAGACAGTCACACAAGATGGCATGGTTGTTGATAAAATAGTCATAATATCTTGCATGATTATTGAGAAAAAAACTATGCAGCTTCAACGCGGTTGTATAAAGAACAGTTGTGTAGGCCTATGCATCTGTCTGTGAGATAGTTGTGTGGACATGCGTGACTTTCGAGGGAATAGTCACACAGTGTGAAAACTTGGTTTCTTGAAATTGTTTTTTGATGATATTGGATAAATAAAATCCCCCTTTTAGTTGGATGTAGAGCTTATAGAGTATGATCCACTAGCGATAGAGGAAATGGGAAAAGTTGCAGAGATATGTGGGGGATGATTCCTAGATTCGATAGAGGTTGGTTCACATTAGATTACTAAAGTTCTTTGATTATGCCCCAGTGAGATATCAAGAGGGTACTTTGCAGTTCTTGATTAGGATGTGAAGGACCAATATAGAATCCTTCATGGTGTGGGGATAGGAGGACTAGTTTACAGTGGAGGTGGACCTTTACTTCATGACTAGGCTTATGTTTAGAGGGATTGAGTTGGGTGCCCAACCTCGTATGCCAGTGGGTGAGAGGGTATATGATATCATTGTGTGTTATTTTTCTATTGTGGATCCTTTTATGGTGAGATTAATTACACTGAAATTGATCAATTCCTTTCAAACACATGTGTTTTGTGACCTAGTGGTGTAGATCTACAGGTCGTTGTGGACCAACATATTTCTAGTGCTCATATTACAATTATGGAAAGAGTGATGCATGGGGAGATGTTTGCATGGGCACGAGTGATGCATGCATTTATGGTTTCTTAGTTAGACCGATGTACAATGACACAATATGGTGACTTCTCATTTGACTTGATTCTATGTAGTTTCTTATTGGAGAGGGTGGTGTTGATGTGACCGTAGGTGATCCTTGAGTATCCACATGTTGATGAGCCTTATCTGAGGTGTTCGGATCACATCTTATCTCATCACTATGGTGATGAGGAAGGATAGTATTTAAATATTGATTTTGAGTGACATTGGAGGCAACTGTCGTAGATTATCTTGAAGTTTCCATATGCATGCATGGATTTTTAGTGGGATCCCAACATGGCTCTACCTCCTAGGGAGGTTTAGGATCACAAAAGTGAGTTCTTTGTTTTGAGGTTTTGTATTTATGATTGTTTTATATTTTTTAGGAATAATTCATATGTTTCTTGCTTATTTTTTGCATATGTTGGACCGAGTGACTGGGAGGATGATTTTTCCCATGCTGAGGCACAAGGGGCTCAATATGAGGAGGGGACGGGAGGAGACATTTTCACCTAGATTCCCATAGTGTAGGGTCATCCCATGCCCCAGATGAGGGTGCTAGGGAGGATCTAGATAAGTTACAACAACTATTTGAGCGGGTACTATGGGGGGTTCTCGAGGCCCACAGGACTCTTATTTAGGATGAGGAGGTCCTAGTGCAGTGCATGGCAAGGAGCATAGAGTGGTGAGCTATGATACGGTGTGATATAGTAGCTAGCGTGATAGTGAATGGGAACTTGCCTTCAGGAGGAAGAGTTCCCCCAACTGGTGGGGATCCACCATCAGACCCCGCAATGGGGGATTTTCTAGAGTTAGGGGCACCCTAGGTGCCAAACTATAGTGTAAGGGTGTGGCCATAATTTTTGTATGATGTATGTATATGAGTAGAGGCTCCCATTTTGTACATTTTTATCATGACTTTTGAGACTAGAGCTCGACTATGATGTTGTATATTTTGTATATTTTTGGTCTGTGTTGGTGGCCTGGTTCTTGGAGAGGGTTCCCCTACTACGCCCACAGATTCTACTACCACCATCACGACGAGAGTCGGGATTAATGCGATGGGCTGATGTGTTGGCCCAAAGTGGAGGAGGGGAGGGTGGCCACGGTCACTCGAGTGTGGCATCATATGCCATAGTTTATTCTTCGATATCCATACACTGGTATGGATTACAGACAACACCCGAACATGGTGATACCTCCTGGGGAGGACTAGGACTAGAGAGGTATGTGTTGTATCTGTTTGTTGTGATTTTAGTAGAAATCATTCATCAGACATGTATATGGATGGTGACACTATATCTACATTGTTTTGCAGATGTTGGACCCTAGGGTAGAGAGGCAGAGGTCGTTGCAGAACCAGCTCGACGAGAGCCAACTTGGCAAGATCTTACATAGATGAGGGCTGGGAAAAGTTGTCAGTGAGTTGACATCGGTGCTACACTAACCAGAGAGCCTTAGGGAGATGTTGCAGCTGTTAGAGCCAATTCTTGTGAGGGGGGTGTTTCTCTCTGATTTCATGCCCTTGGTGTAAATGCGTAGAAATGGGGTTTAAAAACCCATCAAATGTGTTTTATTCAATGTCCAAAATCATGAGCACCAAGCGCAACAAATAGAAGAATTCCATTTTGGGATTAAAATCAAGCGAGCAGGTATTTGTTTTCAACGACGACAATCCATAAATGGAGCAGATCGATGGTCATCAAGTAAGCTTGAGTCGTGGAGTTGCATGGGGTTTAGCGCATGGGCTCATCTCTTATGGCCACAGTCACGAAATGATCATGGTCGTCCGATCCAATCGGGACACATGGCACCTGATCAAGCTCAATCATGATTTTGGCTACCGAGACTTCAAAAGACAAGGGGTCTCTCTTCCATTGCATCGGGAAACCCTGAAACGCGAAATGATTATCCGTTTCGGCATTTTGGCTACCGAGACTTCAAAAGACAGGGGGTCCCTCTTCCACTGCAATGGGAAACCCCGAAACGTGAAATGATTAGCCATTTCGACATTTTGGTTACCGGGACTTCAAAAGACAGGGGGTCTCTCTTCCACTGCATCAGGAAACCCCAAAATGTGAAATGATTAGCCATTTCGTAATTTTGGCTACCGGGACTTCAAAATACATGGGGTCTCTCATCCATTCATCTGGAAACCTCGAAACATGAAATGATTAGCCATTTTGGCATTTCGGCTACCGGGAATTCAAAAGACAGGGGGTCTCTCATCCATTGCATCGGGAAACCCCAAAACGGGAAATGATTAGTCGTTTCGGAATTTTAGTTACCGTGACTTCAAAAGATAGGGGGTCACTCTTCCACTGCATCGAGAAACCCCAAAATGTGAAATGATTAGCCATTTCAACATTCTGGCTACTGGGACTTTGAAAGACATGGGGTCTCTCCTCCACTGCATCTGGAATTGCTGAAACATGAAATGTGAAAAGCGCTTTTGAAGATAGGCACAGGGTCATGGACCGTGGTCACTTAGGGTGATATAAAGAGTTGGTTAAGGAGATGAAGCACTAGGTTTAGCTGTAAGAGATGTCAACACATTCTCCAAGTGCCAATTCAAATCAGCCTCAATCCTGATCCCTGCTAAAGGTAAATAAATGTAGGAGGAGGTGTTTGAAACCTCGCCTCACTCTTTAAATGTAAGGCATGGAAGTTTTGGTAGGAATTCTACCCAAGATCATCCTATGTGTAGGTTTTTCCTAAGAAGCCATGCCGATCTGATGTCCTCGTCTGACCAGAGGAGCCTGAACACACTAGGATGTATTTTAATGTTTCAGCTAACCTCCTGCTGCCAAGGTGGAGAGTTTCTCTGAGTATATATACTTAGCTTTTGTATTTTTGTAGGGATGGATGGTAGAGTAGAGCTCCCAACTGTAAATCTTTAATGAGGCCTCTAGTTCCCTGGTTATAGATTGATATTTGAGACTTCTTGTTTAATGGAAGCCAACATCTTCTTCTCCTTTTTTCCTCTAAATATTAAGAGCCCAGGCATGGATGATCCAGTCGGGTGTTGTAATGACTATATAAAGTATGTTCAATTATATTACTTTTGAAACATCTTTATTTTTCTTGAAGTTTCTCAGATCTGAGACGATCTCATATATGTGAATTTCCCCCCCTTTTTAAAGGCTGCTGGAAGACCAGATGTCTAGAGAAGACTTTATTTCCTTTGTTTTTCCCTACACTCACTCACTACTATGCAAAATTACTGGCTTAAATTAGATCAAGACCTCACCTGTCTTTGTTGTTCCAGCCCAATTTTTTGAGTTAGAACGATATTCTTCTGATTTTACTTCCATTCATCACCCTTTATCAAAAAATAGTGACATTTAAACTGATGGGTGTTGGGATCTGCTCCTGCTACAATCCAGGAGTGACTTCTGACACCAACATTTCTAGCTTCGTTGTTGAGGATGAAGTTGAATATTTTCCCCGAGATTGAACGACATTGAGTCTCTGATTCTAGAGGTGCATTAGGCATAAGAGCCCTTGAATATTTCTACTATGCACCCGACGACTCCACTATGGTGACTCCACTGTTTCCACTTCATTATTTCAGTTGTGGCTACTTTTAGCACACCTGAAAGCTGACCCAGAGGAGATTTTTTGAGAAGGTTTCAACAGCTGCTTTCTCAGCTTGAGAAGTTTTCTGGGAGGACACAATGTTAGGATCTGACCTCTGATGGTGAACAAAGACCAGACACATTCAAAGTTGTGCATATTTCACCTGGCGACTCCATGATCCGAGAATCATTTGACGACTCCATTAATTCGATATGGAAAATATCTTAGCTCAAAGGTTGGCTTTCTGTGACTTTTCCCAGATAGTTGGTTTTCCTAATCTATTTCCAGATAGAGATGAATGGGAAGATATCCTCCCTGAATTTCAAGAAAAAAATTTAGAGGTACCAGCTGAGCATTTACTGGACTCTCATGAGGTTATTCATCAACTTAATATCATGCATAAAGATGTCCAGATTAATCTTTTTAAGTATTCATTAAAGGGAGTTGCTCTTGATTGGTGTCGATCTCTTCCCACTGCAAGAATCCATTCTTTGACAGGTTTTCATACAACTTTCAATTCATTTTGTAAAGATTACTTCCCAGCTGAGTGTTTGTATGAAAACTATTGTTATGAGTTTTGTTTGCTTCATAAAGCCTCTGTGAGCCTTGAAGACCATGTTTGTGATGAAGCTTTTACAGTGGAGGAAAGCATTTGCTATGAAAATCTAGAGGCGTTGGATGATATTAATTATGTTATCCCTAGCATGGAAGCATATGACATCATTTTAGATACATCTGTTCCTTTAGATGTTCATAAATATCAACATGCCTCTTGTGAGAATTCTGAGTTTATAGAGAAGGTGTTGTCTATAGTAGATGGCTCTCCTGAATATAGGGTTGAAGCAGATGTTCCTAGCAGCTCGGCTTATGATGACGAAGACCTTCCGGTTTTGAAAGAAGAGATGGTTGTGGAAGAGGATTCTTCTCTTTCCCTTCAAGAGGCTTCCCATGATATATTTTTACCTAGGATTAAAGAGAAAAATCTTATGTTTGAACAACCAGAAGTAGCAGTTACTGCTATCCCTAAAATGGATATTTTTTACGGTTATATTCTCAATGGGATCACTATTCTAGAGGTTGATCATAGAAATGAAGGGCAACCCTTTTTTGATGAATATTCTAGTGATGATGAGAAGCAAGCTTATTCTACATTTGATCACTATGAAGACATTGACCGACATGACAACAAGCAGATATTTCCCATGGTCCCTATTTATGATGATTATGAATCTGATCCTTGGGAGAGCCATGGAGAAGAGGAGGAGGAGTCGAATATGCAGTTTACAGAATTCGCAGAGCCATTTAGTGAGAAGCCACTGCCTGAGATCAGTTAGCCTACATCAACTATCCACCCACCTGTGCTTACCATAGATATTCAGCCACACGTGAACAACTTTGTAGCAAAGGAGGCTGCATGTCGCCCATTTTATGGAGTTTTCCACCAGTCCTATGAGCCTGTGAAGGAATACATGGAGTTGTATTTCCTTCACAATTTGGAGCCGCCCTATTTCATCTCGACTTCATCTTGTAAGGAGGATTTGAAGAGCGTAACTGTTATGTTGTCATGGTTACATCATCTATTTGTGATCATCGATAGAAGGAAGGAGATTCTATTCAGTAAGTTTCTTGATTGGCTATGGTGGAAGGTAGCTTTCACCTAGCCCCATGTAAAGGAATTTATTAGTTTAGGACCGTACATAAATAAGCTCCTCGGAGCATGTGTGTTTATATTTTATTTTTCACTTATCGGCATGTATTTTTAAGTAGGGTGTTTTAAGCTCAAATCCATAGCCCAACAGAAAGCAATTAGAACTGTAGAAGGAGTTCTTAGAGCATTGCAGGGACGACTCTATCCCGCATGGAGCCTAATGTTAGTGCCAATTCTTACGAGGGGGGTGTTTCTCTCTGATTTCAGGCCCTTGGTTTAAATGCTTAGAAATGGGGTTTAAAAACCCATCAAATGCATTTTATTCAAAGGCCGCAGTCATGAGCGCCAAGTGAATCACATGGAATAATTCCATTTCGGGCTTAAAATCAAGCGAACGGGTATTTTTTTTTCAATGGTGACGATCCATAGATGGAGTAGATCGATGGTCATCGGGTAAGCTTGAGTCACGGAGTTGCATGGGGTTTAGCGCATGGGCTCATCTCTTATGGCCATAGTCATGAAATGATTGTGGCCATCTGATCCAGTCGAGACACATGGCGCCTAATCAGGATCGATCGCGATTTCGGCTACCAGGACTTCAAAATATAGGGGGTCTCTCTTCCACTGCATCGAGAAACCCCAAAACGCGAAATGATTATCCATTTCGGCACTTTGGCTACCAGGACTTCAAAATATAGGGGGTCTCTCTTCCACTACACCGGGAAACCATGAAATGCGAAATGATTAGCCATTTCGAAATTTTGGCTACCGGGACTTCAAAATACAGGGGGTCTCTCTTCCACTGCATCAGGAAACCCCGAAACGCAAAATGATTATCCATTTCGGCATTTCGGCTATCGGGACTTCAAAATACATGGGGTCTCTCATCCATTGCATCAGGAAACCCCGAAACGTGAAATGATTAGCCGTTTCGGAATTTCAGCTACCGAGACTTCAAAAGACACGGGGTCTCTCATCCATTGCATCAAGAAACCTCGAAACACGAAATGATTAGCCGTTTCGTCATTTTGGCTACTGAGACTTCAAAATACAGGGGGTCACTCTTCCATTGCATCAGGAAACCCCAAAATGCGAAATGATTAGCCATTTCGGCATTCCAGCTACTGGGACATTGAAAGACATGTGGTCACTCCTCCATTTCATTTGGAATCCCTCAAATGTGAAATGCGAAAAGTGATTTTGAAGATAGGCGCAGGGTCACGGCCCATGGTAACTTAGGGTGATAGAAAGAGTTGGTTAAAGGGGAGAAGCACCAAGTTTATCTACAGGAGGCATCACCACATTCTCCAGGTGCCAATTCAACTTGGCCTTGATCCTAATCCCTGCTAAAGGTAAATAAAGGTAGGAGGAGGTGGTTGAAACCTCACCTCACTCCTTAAATGTAAGGCATGGAAGTTCTGGCAAGGAGTCTGCCCAAGATCGTCCTGTGTGCAGGTTTTCCTAAGAAGCCATGCCGATCTGATGTCCTCGTCTGACCAGAGGAGCCTGCATACTCTAGGTTGGATTTTAATTTTTCATCTACCCTCCTACTGCCAAGGTGGCGAGTTGCTCTGAGTATATATACTCAGCTTTTGTATTTTTGTAGGGATGGATGATAGAGTAAAGCTCTCGATTGTAAATCTTTAACAAGACCTCTGGTTCCCTGGTTATAGATTGATATTTGAGACTTCTTGTTTAATGGAAGCCAACATCTCATTCTCCTTTTTTCCTCTGAATCCTCAGAGCTCGGGCATGGATGATCCAGTCAGGTGTTGTAATGACTATATAATGTATGTTCGATTATATTAGTTTTGCAGCATCTTAAGTTTTCTTGAAGTTTCTCAGATCTGAGACGATCTCATATCTTTGAATTTTCCCCCCTTTTTAAAGGCTACTGGAAGATTGGATGTCCATAGAAGACTTTATTTCCTTTGTTTTTCCCTACATTCACTCACTACTATGCAAAATTACTGGCTTAAATTAGATCAAGACCTCACCTGTCTTTGTTTTTCCAGCCCAGTTTTCTGAGTTAGAATGATATTGTTTTGATTTTACTTCCATTCATCACCCTTTATCAACAAATAGTGACATTTAAACTAATGGGTGTTGGGCTCTGCTCCTACTGCAATCAAGGAGTGACTTTTGATGGCAACAGTGGCCACCTTAGAGGATCTACATCGATGGCTCAAGTGGTTCTTGCAAGGTGTTCCTGAGGGCATATGGGCCCACATCCAGGATGACGAGGTCATGGACCAATGTGTGGGGGTACCGATAGAGTGGTGGATGTTGATCTACAGAGAAAAAGTGGCGGGGGAAGCGATGACTGATTGGTTTCTTCTTGGATCTAGAGGGCCCCCAGCTGGTAGGGCACCTCTGACTGATAGAGGACCTAGGGGGGAGCTCTAGGGGAACCTTGAGTGTCAAGTTTTGTATGTACGGGTTTGGGAGCCTAATTTTTTTATATAGGGTATTTGATACCCCTTTTTGTACTCATAGGGATGAGAGGAATCATAAGCCTATGGGCAGTTCTATACCTATATTTTTTGTAAAACATTTGGGACCTTGATGATATATATATGATGGATATATTGGATCATGCATGTCTTTATGTTTTTTGTTTTATGATATATGATGTCTATTGATATGTGTTGAAAAATGTATGATGCTATGTGTATGATGTTGTTAATGTGATAAATTCCAATCTAATATTAGGTTAGCCATGTGATATGCTACTTGATTGAGGTTTCTTGGGATATGTGTGAATGTGATGGAATCAAAGTTGCGATATAGAAATCTAACTTGCAGGTATTTCCGAAAGAGGAAAGGATCATGAACATGATACATGTTGTTAAGCTGCAAGATGACAATATGGGAATCTAACACAACACTAAGGTGACATATGTGGCGATGACTAGCCTCGACAAGGAGACCAATCACGACATCATAATCGGCGTTATTGTTAGTGGTTGGGCCTAAACATATGACACTAGAATGGAGTAGGATATGTGAGGAGGTATATATGGCCCAAGCGGCCTAAGTGATATTCTGGGTCCAGCGGGTGGCACCGTTAGTGTAATCGATGTGGTAGGCTAATGAATGATGCATCTGTCGATAACATGGGTGATATATCATAAACTAGGAGTGGTGGCATCAAAGAAGACTAAAAACTCTACAAATGTGTACAAAGGGAAACCTAAGGTAGGGGGAATATGCTTAGGCATAAAACTTCTTTAAGTATAACTAGTTGATGGGTTATTTGAGAGGGTAGCCTTCTGGAGAGGCAAATATGTAGGTGCTTTTAGTGAGGCAATGTTGTATGATGAAGGGGTCATGCCATAATGACTCGAATTTCCCATGGCCCAGAGTATTGTGGGAAATATAATAGGCTAACACGAGATCACCTTCGTTGAATGAGTGAAGGTTGACATGGTGGTCAAAGGTGGACTTGGACTATTTTTTGGATGCCTCATTATGTTGTAATGAAGATAGATAGTCTTTATCAAGTGACTCTAAGTTCAGCAGGCACTGCTCCATTGCAGAAGTGTCAAGTAAGAGCTCTATGATAGTGCGTAATGTGGGTATTTCACACTCGATAGGGAGGGTGGCTTCAATCCCATGGACAAGGTGGAACGATTTAAAACTAGTGGTAGTTTTGATTGCTATGTGATAATCCCATAAAGCGTAAAACAACATATGATTTTAGTTGGTCTTATGTTTGTTGATGGTACATTCTAGCATGGTTTTGAGGACTTTGTTGACAACCTTGACCTATCCATTGGACTGAGGGTAGTATGGGGAGGAAAAATCATGGGTGAAGCCTAATTTTGAGGAGAGTTATGAAAATATATTGTTCTCAAAATGTTTACCATGATCAGAAACTAACTATTGTGGGACTTTGAACTGCGTAATGACATGGTTGAAGAAAAAAAGAGATGTTGTGTCAACAATGTTTTTGAATGTGGGCATGGCTTCGACCCATTTGGTAAAATAATCCACGACCACAAAAATGTACTTGTTTCCATTACTAGATGGAAGATGGAAAGTCATGAAGTATATGCCCCATTTACAAAAGGGTTTGACTGTGATGACTGGGTGTAGAAGAGATGGTGGAGCTCATTCTTTGTTTGCATAAAGTTGTAATTTGTCGCATCTCTTGACAGTATGGATGTAGTTATGAAATAGAGTGGGCCAGAAGTACCCTGCTCTGATGATTTTTTGGGTGGTAGACAGACCCAAGAGGTGACCACCACAAGCACTATTGTGGCGATCATTTAAGACTATGTTTGATTCTTTGATGGTAAAAAATCACCGAACAATGGTATCAACCCCACATCTATAGAGAATTTCTCCGATGAGGAGGTATCAGGGGGCCTAATGGAAAATGCATCAATGATCATCTCGAGAGAGATGAGACCCAAGAATCTATGTGTGAAGGTAGACAAGGAGGTCTCCATACCAGGCGTCAACAGATGGGATGAAGAAGAGGTGTTCATTGGGGAAATCCTCATTTATGGGGGAATCTTTGGCATTCGATAGAAAAGTCGTAATGAGTTCATATAGGAAAAAATCCTTCTTTATTTTGGGAGTATATAACTATAGATCATATTCCTAGAGGATCACCATCCATCAGGAAAAAATTTCATTAATCTGTCGTCGACTAAGAAAGTACTACATGGGGTTGGAATCTTCTACGACCTTGCTAGTGCGAAGCAAAATGTAATGTCAGATTTTTTGGAGTATGAGGACAACTGATAATGCGAGTTTCTCATCATGATTATATTTCAAGGGTAGCCCTGAAATATTTTTACTAATGTAGTAAATCACATGTTCATGCCCATCATCCCCTAATTGGATGAGGACTCTTGCAACTGAGATATTTAAGGTTGATAAGTAAAGGATGTAATCGTGATCATATTCTGGGGGAATAATCAAAGGGGCATTGGATGGGGTGGTTTTTAAATCATCAAAATATGTTTGATCATTTTCATCCCATAGAAATGGGATATCATGTTGCAGTAGGTATAGGAAACGATGTGCATGAGTAGCATAGTCTGGGACAAAGCAACGTAAAAAGTTGGATTTTTCTTGTAGGCCCTATAGTTGGTGCAAATTCCTAGGTGGTGGAATTTTTGTGATAGTTTGGACCTTGAGGGGGTCCACAGTGATGCCATGTTGGGAGAAAATGAACCTAAGGAGGTGTCTGACAATGATGCAAAAGATGCACTTGAGGGGGTTCAAGTGGATGTTATATTGGCGACATTGTTGGAAAACAATGCATAAGTAGTCTAAATATTGGGTTCAAGTTTTGGATCAAGCAGTGAATTCATCCAAATAAGCAAGGATGATGCACAAAATATCATGAAAAATGATGCATCACCCCCTGCCTCAACAGGTTTTGCGCGACCTCCCGGTCTTAGGATCGTTCTGATTTCTCCTCGAGCTAAAGCGTCTCCTTTAGTTCCATGTTGGAACCTTCAACGAATCAGATCCATAGGTCCTTTATGAAAAATCCACCTGCACAAGCAATGCACCAGGTGTGAGTCTTCCCCTCCACATGACCACCAGACATGACCATGAACCTTTCCGAAAAGGGATTTTGGATTTCAAGACTATGCGAGTCCTGCTGTCGAGAGTCTCTGACCCCTCGATACTCTGAAACTCGATATGCCAAAATGTCGAATGCCAAAATAGGCCTTAATGACAATTATCCCTATCCCACATCTCATCCATGTGACCACTTCCTTCGTGATCACAGCCTAACTCCGAAGGTATGTCGCATTTCGCAACTTTGAGACTTTCGATGTCAAGTGCCCAGCTCCTTCTCCTCAGAATAGCCGGAAAGCCGATCCCCAAAATTCCAAAATGTGTGACCACAAACTCACTCCAAAGAGGGAATCAAGTGAATGCACAGGATGCATTAGGAGAAGAATTCTATTTCGAGTTCATTTAGAAGACAGAATCACTGAGGATTCTGGAAACTCTACCATGCGGGCATTGAGTTGGTGTAGGAGGTCATTGAGTAGGTGCTAGATTGCACAGGGAGAACTTCTTTGACTTCTGGAACAAAGAAATGTCCAAGGAGGACAAGCTTAGGAGGAACAATGCCTTTACGCACAGAGCCATAGCTACAAGGAGTGGAGAGGTCGAGAAACCTTTGAGGTTTCAGAGTCGACAAAGCTCAGGAGGGACAACATCTTTAGAACAAAGGAGGGAACCAAAGTCACAGGCTTCACAGAGTAAGAAAAGGTTGAGGCCTTTGATACTTCATAAAATATTCTAAGGTAGGAAGAAGAAGCATGAGCTCAGGAGTGAGCTACAACTGTCGTTATATC
This sequence comes from Picea sitchensis, assembly GCA_010110895.2. Taxonomy (NCBI): domain Eukaryota; kingdom Viridiplantae; phylum Streptophyta; class Pinopsida; order Pinales; family Pinaceae; genus Picea; species Picea sitchensis. The sequence goes on along the minus strand of SNQJ01S0111500.1, from coordinate 4,079 downwards.
ATATGGGAATAAATATTTGGACCATTGAATCTACGTCTAGGTAAGCAGGAGGAAAGTGCACAGGAGAAAGAGATCTGGGCCATTATATCTGGGCACATGGACCGATAGCCATCAGATCCAGGGGAAAATTCATGAGGTTTAATCCTCTCACATTCAAGGGAGAGGAGCCACTAGATCACATTAAGTCATTTTGTTATTCGACACTTCAACAATCCCAAGGAAAAGGAGTTGGAACGCTTGGTATCGGAAGTCCCAAAGTCATGAAACACGACTTGCCTTTGGAGCAGAACTTCAGCATTTCAGTTGTTCAGAGTTCGGAAGGTAGAGGCAGAGATTTTGGTACCGAGAGTTTCAAACTCTCAGTACATGAAACAGCGAAATCATCATGACCATCCACTTTAGAGGACACGTAGCAGAGATCCAAACACATCGGGGTTTCGGACATCGGGGGATCGAGGACCAAGAGTTCGGTCACGAAGGATTCACGAAATCGCGAATCTTGAAGTCCAGAAAAGTGCATACAGTTGAGATTTTGGGGAAATTCCCAAAAGAGCAATTCGGTATTTTGGCTACTGGAAGATGCAAGGGTGAGAGTTTGAAACTCTTGACCCATAAGATCCCGAAAGGATCTGAGCCGTTGGATCAGGGAGGCTTATAGTTGTTGATATTGCTCAGGAAAAGGAGGAACGTAGTTTCGAGATTTAGATACTTTGGTATTTCGAATACTGGAAGTACGATAAGACAAGGAATTGTTGCACCAGGATTCGCGAAGTTTCGAAATGCGAATTCCCAAAAGCACAGGAGGAGTATTGTCGGGTCATGACACAGGATAAGATTTTGGCATACTAGGGTTCAGTATTTCGGAAGTCCTGAGGAAAAAGAGTCATGCAACTTGACAGTGAAACTCCTAAAGTCACGAAATGCAACGTATCGTTGAGTGGGGTTGTGGTCTCAATATTTCATATTTCGACATACTAGGGTTTTGCATTTCGGGAATCAAGAAGAAAAGGTATCGGAGCATTTCGACATTGGAAACCCCGAAGTCCTGAAAGAAACATATCTTTGGAGTGAGGCTACGATCACACGTTTCAGAATTTTGGGGATCATCTTTCGGGTTGTTCTGAGGAGAACGAGTCGAGCATTTGACATCGAAAGTCCCGAAGTAGTGAAA
>SNQJ01S0111499.1:13276-28672 GCA_010110895.2 Picea sitchensis | reverse complement strand
ATTTGATAATAACTAAAATATAATATCAATGGTAGAGAATCCTTTAGAAAAAATACTCACCCAGAAGTGTTGATGAGTAAATGAAATATGAAACTTTCAAGTGATCTGAAATATAAGACTCCAACGAGGCTGCAAATGGATCTTTGAAATTGAAATCAGAAGCATGCTCATCCACAAAAAACAACTGCTCACCCATGATTGCCTCTTTGCTTGAAAACTGATAACCCTCTAGTTCTCTTGTGATCAAATCTTGGTTAGTAGTAGAAACAACTCTTTCTTCAAAATAATGATCATAAAGTGATGATAAAACAAGAGTTAAAGAATACTAATTATGATCAGCTAGAAACATGTAATTACCTATGCAGTCATTGGTTACGTCACGGTCAAAATGGTTTGAAAATTGATCATCAACTTGTGACGCATACCTATCCATAGAAACATCTGAAAACATTGAAGAATTTGACTCCCAATCTGACATATCCTCACACTCTTGTTGTTGTTCTAGATATGCTTCATACTCATTGCTTTCTTGCTCAAAATGTGAAACATAGCGACAGTTCCATTGCTTATGTGCATGCATATTTTCAAAGTAAGTTGGATCTCGAACTCTCTTGGAAGCACGAATGTTCTCCTCGATTTCTTGGGAATCTTCAAATAAGCATGATAAGGATGAATACTTCCTTTCTCTCGGGATAAGGAAAAGGTATGGATATTGAGCCATAACATAGAACACCATGACAACAGTCTCTGTAGGCCAGATCTCCAAATGCATGTCATGATAAATGCTATAGAATATTCTATTGAAGATAGACAAGACTTTGTCTTCGCCTCTCCTCAAAGAATAAAAATCAGCGAGATACATATCAAGAGACTTTCTCTTACCCCAATGCTTTGAAAAAGCATTGTACAAATCGATCCAAGAACCAATGGAATCAACTCTCAAATTTTTAAACCATACAACAACATCTCTAAACAGGTATTTTGAGAATAACCTCATAGTAACATCATCATGAATAATATCGAATTGATCAACAAATTTTCAAAGACCCCCAAATTCCTATCAGCTGTGACATGATCCTCTCCAGAAAATCGGGGAAGATACTCAAGGAAATCAAGAGGATAAGGGTGAAGGAGGTATGGTAGCCTTAAATGTTTAAACATCTTCATCCTGATTCTAGTTTGAAAAGTAGTGGGATGATCATGATTACTAATAAGATAATTGGAAGGCTCAATAGTCACTGAAGATAATGAGATCTGAGAAATTTTTGAATCAGTTTTAATCTCCTCAAGGTCACAAGGATGATCATATTCAAGAGGGATTTGAATGCAAATCTCATCTTTATGAGTAGGTTGAGGTAAAGATATAGGATCAACGTCAACAACATAAGGAGGGTGAAAATTTTCCTCTTGTAAGGATGGATATATAAAGGTAGGTTGATGATCATCTGAATAAACAAAACAAAATATGATCCTCTTAATATCTGAAGGGAAAAGTAGAAATGAGTTGATAAAGAACAACAACAATTCATGAAGAAATCTTATGAACTGATACTTGGTTTTTCCCTTACGCCTTTTCATTTTTCTGTCAACTGTATCATCCCCAGTGGAGTATTTGATAGTGGATTCGCCAAGCATATTGTTACAGTTGATTTTTGTGTCCTTCTCTTCTCTGCCATCAAAATTCGGATCTGTGTCGTTCTACGAGGGAAACTATATTCACTTCCATTCCCCGACAATGATGCCAATTTGTTATCACTCCAAGATTCACTCCCTAACTGTAAAGGGAACAAGCTTGGTAACATAAGAAATATATCAATGAATAGGTTTATGTGGGTGGATCAAATTGAGAGACTATAAAAAACTCATCCCTCCAAGACACATATGAAAACACTCTAACAAATAAGGCCTTCACTGTACAGATCAAATAACTTAAGGATTTGTAAATGGATGAAGAATGCTACCATACCAACATAATCATATACACTAAAAGAACATATGAATGGTTAATTAAAGTAGGAAAGGTATTTGTGATTCTTTTCCTATCAACACAATGAAAGAAAGACTTATATCAGTCATCAAATAAACATAAGAATATATGAATTATACATTAATTCAAAAACACAGTGGAAGATGAAAGGAAATGAAAATCTTCTCAAATACATTGAAATGATCTCATATTCAGATATGCATTCAAAGGTCTTAGTACAAAAAGATTTTCTTGGTCTTCAAAATCCGACTTCTCAGTCCCGAAGACTTAACCCCCTCCTACATTACAATTTTTGAAATATATATATCAATTACATTATCTTATCTGTTGTTATTTTTTTGGAATCAAATCAAAATCAAATAATAATAAAAATAATCTAAAAATCAATTTAGTTGCAAAGCCTCGAGCTGTTGAAAAGCTTGAGTCTTGAATTGTTGGAGCTGAAAAAATATCTGCCATCTGTTGACTGCTAATTCATTCCCTTGAAATATGGGATTACCACTTGATGATGCGTGACTTCCAGCTATGTTGACTTCCATTTGTATTCTTTGGATGTTGAGTTTACTCAACTCAACTTACCTAGTGTATGACAAAAAACTGCAGTTGAAACTCAAATATAGGAAAGTTGGTTCAAGATCCCAGATTTGTAGAACCACTTTGACCAATGTGTAATTCAAAATAATCTCATTTCTGGACCTTTTATAAGCTTGGAAAAATGTTGAAATTGATAATCATTCCCTCAAGAAATCTCGGGATCTACTGAAAATATGACCATCCTTAAAAGATGCATACACTGTCTCCTCGAAGAAAAAAATTTGCAATATTGTCATTGTAACCATATCCATTCTTTCTCTTACCTCCTGCAATGTATTTTCCTTCACTTCCTCACACAGTTTGTAAAAGGAAGAATTCCGTAATAGACCAACATTATTAAAATACCCAGGCCAACCAATCAATGGATGACTCATTGTATGAAAGATTGAGTTTTATATGGGTTGCATCTATTGTCCTACAACAATTTGGGAAGCCCTGTTTAAGGCATAATCCCTCCTTAATCTTCTCAAGTGAAGTTGCACCTGTTTGCCACTGTATAAAATTGGATTCTCTCTGACAATACCCCGGTATCTACTTTTTTTCGTGGCCTCTTTATCAATTCCAATGTATCATCCATACCAAAACATTCAGACAATAAACATAGTAGTATTGTGTATGCAGAAACGAGAACACAGTTATTTGGAAGACCATGTAGAGGCATGTTACGATATGCTCCTCTGTATTATGGAATATGCACTTCAAAAGCACATTTTCATGGATTTCTACTCTCAAATCCTTAGATTATTAGATTCCTTGACACTTTTAATATTCTTGATATTATCACTAATTCATGTTTTTTACAACCACCTTATGGTTTGTTGTTAGTGTCCATGTCTTATATGCTGAAAGATATCACACAAGTGCTTTATAATTTTATCTTGTAGTGAAGAAAAATGACACACATTCCTTATGTTCAAATTCGGTCAAAACATGAATGCGCTTGGGACTTGCATTCAATTTTTCGACACATGAGCACACCTGTAGGAATTTTCAATGACTTGATTCCACACATGTGCACACAGAAACCCTGGCACCTACACAATAAACACATAAATGAAAACAAAGGTCACAACCAAACCAACTACTCGTATAAGAGGCATAATACAACTTTGGAATCTAATTTGGGTTCATATGAGACATTTGAAAACTTCAAGATTCTCACTGTTCAACTTATCGACAACACCCAAACTGTGAAGGCTCTTTTCATACCCAAGTATCACTTCAGCATGACCATTCAAATCAATGCCAACTGTAGACATGTGATCATGGCCATAATCTTGGAGTTTGACCTTCGATGGGTTCATTCAGAGTGTATGATAATTCTTTGACCATAGTTTTGTAGTATACCTAGGGAGGAATCCACAACTGCAGAAACAAAACTGTAGTTCCCTTGCAATAGGCAAAAATTGATGAGGCTCTCAGTTTTATCATTTTATTTGGATCATGATGAAGACCATCAAACTTTGTACTCAACATATCTAGATCTCCTTTTCCCAAAAAAATTTCTTCACAATGGCCCGACATCTATCATATCTGCAGAGATTTAACAACTGACAGTTTCACCTTCACATGAAGCCTCCAAGCTTGTCGATCTGAGCTTTCCCTTTGACATCTGTAATCTCAGCAATAGTTGGCATGAGAGTTTTTAGGATTGTATTTTTTTTATTTACTGGTTCAATATCCCATATTCCACATGCATCGAGAGTTTATAGATTAAGGAATTTATATGCGTCGACGCTCCTATTGATATTCAATGAGACATGTGGAAAGGAATTAGGCTTGGCGCTTGTGATGGGCTTGTGTTGGTTTATGTGTTGACTTGTGCTCGACATGTGGAATTTTTGGACTTTGGCATATGGATGGTGACTTAGGTATAAGTATGGTTTAGGAATGAAGAACTTAAGCACACACACCACTTTTGGTAAAAAAGGATAAATAAACAAATAAAAGGTATATTTTTATTTAAAAATATAAAAATATATGGAATTCCAAATCTAGGGATACTAATTCAAAAAAAAATAAAAAAATTTATTTTTTGAAATGCAGGTTAAATGGAAAGGATCACGAGATGTCTAGTCAAAACTGATAGTAAGTGTTCACGAGACTCGATGAAGGATTAAACTCTATGACATAGGAAAATGATCAAAGGGATTTGACAATTTTAGCACAAATTTGCTAAAGACGCTTAAAATTTTAAGAGGAGCATTTTGAGCGCTAACACCATCTGTTTGACAAAATTTGTCTATATATTCTACAAATCGTCCTCTCAAAGGTTGTGACAATTTGTTTTCACTATCTGTCGATTTGTAATCTTCAAGAAGTAAGTTTGGTATGGGGGTGAAGTCTGTGAGATCTCTCATATGGATGAATATATCCTATGGTCGATTTTGAGTATTTTACTATTCTTTGATTATAAGTGTATCACTTATATGACCGTCGTTGTCAGTTCAACACCATACTTTAGGGGATTGAGTATCAACATGAAGTCTATGACAGAGGAAGTCTACAATACGTGAGCTAGGGATTCTTATAGGAGAGTGCCGAATCACAGGTCCTTAATCATCAATATCCATACTATCGACTTTGTTGATTTCTTATTGGGTGCCACTGGATGCCACACTCAATTTCAAGCTTGTGTTCCTCCTAGGAGCCATCGAGGCACTCTCTATGGATTCCTTAGTGAAATTTCACTCCTGGGGAAGCTTCTGATTTGAAATTCTGGGATCCCATTTGTTTTGTAACTCTTCTTGCCTCTTTTTCCATTTGTTTTGTTCTAGTATTTGGATGTTGACTAAGGGTTTATAGAATTGCATTCGTCGTGCAATCTTCCCTCTTGAATGTAATGCACTTCTTGTTTCAATTATCTTCCTCCCGACTTAAGAAATTATCAAATTTGGTGTGATTGAATCAACTTATATCATCTCATGGATCATCCAACTCCCCATCATCGACCTGACTTACTTGAAGTCGGTGGTGTTGATATTCTTTCTATTCTCATTTCTTTAAAAATTAATACCAAGCTTCATGAGTTTCTTTGCAATTGGATTCTAAAAATTCGTCAAACTCTTCTTTCTTTTCTTTCCAATTTGAATTTGGAGGAGGATTTCCCAAAATGGTTCGGTACTTGACGATGTCTTTGAATCCTTTGTCTAACAGGAACTTGTGCAACAAGGACAATGTTATCACTAAAAAATTGTTCATAGAAATACAAACAATGGTTGAATAAAGTACCAGCACAACATATCCATCAACATCCATCCATCATTTATAGAATCACTTCAACAAGTCATTGAACTATACAAACAATCCCTTGAATTTATGTGAAAATTCCTCAAATCCTTCTTGCACACATCTACGTGAGCCAGCATAGTTGAATATGCACAATTTGTGTGTCCTACGAGACTTTCCTCACACCAAACCACACCGATGTGGAAATTATGAATTAATTCATTTGGTTAGGCCTCAACCACTTCCATGTTGAGGTGTACCCTGAAAAGACACTAAAATTGGTTCAAACTCTATCCTTGGGGCTATGGAAAGGATGGGTGGTACCTCTTAAAGAGCCCCAATTCACACTAGAAGCAAATTATGTAATAGATTTAATTGGTCCTATAAATACATGCTTGGGGGATGTAAGCAAACAAGTAATTTATTAGTATTTTTTATTCTTTTCATTTTCTTTTGGAGAATCCATCTATTCTCTTAAGAGATATTTGAAAAATCATAGAAAATGGTTTACTTCTCACCTCTTGAGAACTTTGACCAACAATTTCTTCACCATTGTTACTCCATTTTTAGGAGAGTAGGAATCTATTTTTGGGGACTCAAGATCCCTCCCAAGGAGGATGAGGGGATTCATAAATCCCCATACTCCTCCTAAATGTTCCTAATTCTAAGATTGGTCCTATTGGTAGCTATTTCTTGTGTCATTTTCATGTTTCCATTTAATTTATATGCATTATTAGTTTAGTTTGATTTCCTTGTTATTTTTTTTTTCTATTTTCTCTTTGGTTGATCCACTAATTAACTAACCAACTTCTGTGTTGTCTTGCTGGCCTAGCTAGATAGTTAAGTGCCTTTTTTTTTCTCACCCAAGTGTTAAAACAATCATAACATTTTGGAAATCATACCGGGGACTTGGATCAAATTCCTCCCCAATTAGGCCCTTAGATATTTATTTCTCATCAATTTGTATTTGCAGGCGTCAAAACCGGTCTAGACCAACCCTCAAATGAAACAATTGAGCCTCTGGTCAAGAGAACTCATTTCAATTTTTCATTCCCCCTGCTTCACTTTGTTTCTGTGGGTTCAGGAAAAATAGACGTGTAGACTGCACTATCTGTGCACTGTGCGCGACTGTCAAAACTAGAGGTCACGTAGAAATCCTTTTTCTCATTGATTGTAAGTGTCTTTTGAGTTGGTTTCAACAAGTAGTCTTATGTTTATTTTTCATCACTTTGCAAAACCATAAAATTTAGTTTTAAATTTCTTTCTTGCACTAATATATCTCCAAACATAGACATTTAAAGGGGTAGAAAGAACCATAACATATTTCCCTTTCTTTGTTTCCACATGGATGGCTTAATATATAATTTGAACTCTAGAGTTAATCTTTTTCTTTTACAATCATCAACTAAATCAAAACTGGGAGGTAATTTTGATATCCTTGAGTATGTTCTTTCGCTTGCACATTTGAGTGATTAGGGGGAAACAAAAAAATGGTCTCTTAAGAAACTTCATCTCCCTTTAATCAATCAAACAATTAGGAGAGGTCAATACCTCTTAGTTTGTTTTTTGAAAAATTGAAACACAATATTAAAAGAATTAAAGGGCCCATACATTCCCACATGCTTGCAATCTTAGGATAGTTTCAAAGTTCTTAAAGAAACAAAAAAGAACCTATGAATTTTAAAGGATTTGTAAGGACCCAATGTTCACATGCTTTTCAATATAGGAAAAGTTTCATTTTTTTAGATTAGACAACATCTTAGGGAGTTTAAAGGATCAAAAGTAAGGACCCATATGTCCACATTTGCTAGTGATCTACGACTTTTGAATTATGCAAGGATTGTCTAAACACACTTAGTAAGTTAGACTAATCAAGATTTGTAAAGGACCAAGTGATGTCCACATGCTAAAATATTGCATCTAAATTATTAAAGATCATTTGACACCACCACTTTTTTCACACAAGAGCACCTCACCAAACACTTAAAATTTCTATTGAATATTTGGAGTCATAGTATGCTCTTCTCTTTGCGCACACAAGCGATACTACATATATCCTTGGAAAATTTCCACACTATTTTAATCAACGAGGTTGGTTCATGACCCCAATATCACATCCCACTTAAAATCCTAAAATAAACCATTAAGAAACTCATTTTTAACCTGCACAGGAGGAAAACAAAAGAATTTTGTAGTGTAAGTTAATATCTCAGGGATAGGTATCCAAACAACTCCTTGTTATCATTTATAATTGAAACTTATAAGTTGTGAAATAGAAAAATGAAATACTCTAAATCAAGTGTTCCTACACCATAAGGAAGGGGGATACATGTGAAGGGTCTAAGGCCAAGGTCTGGTTGTTCTATGTGTTCCTCTTTCAGTCACCCAACTATTGGAAAACATTCATCTTGTGACCCATTTCTTTGGGAAAAAAAAAAATGCCGCACTTGATAGAGGTATCTTAGTTGCTAAATATAGATTTTTCCACTCAGGTGGTGGTTGTGGGATGCAATGTCACCTAAATCATATTTTAAATGGTTTTTGGGAAATATCACAAGTACTTTTGAGATATGCTCCCTTCACCCCTCATAATAAATGATTGTTCATACCTTCACTAGTTCCTCTTTCGGTGGTTTCATGCCCCATTGTTGAGTGATTTTAGAAGGCTAAGTGCTATTTTTTGATAGGAAGGATGCTACGTCTTTTAGGCATACACCCCCACCATAACCTTCATCATTTTATTTGCTTCATCTCATTGATTGAGGGTTTTCTAAGAGAAGTATAAGGGCATACACCCTCTTAGCCTAAAACCTAGCCTAAAGAAAATTTCCTTGGAAATTAAAAGGGCTTACACCCCCAAGGAGGTAGATTCTCTAAGATATTTTGACTCCATTAAACTAATATTAAAAGCAATAGTCATACTCTTTTTTTTTTCATTGGAGATACAAAATCACTACATTGGGAAACATGATTTTCGGTCATTTTTACTTTTTGCAAAGTGGATTGTTTTCCTTGTGCCTTGGGCACCTGTTGGCCCTTGACCATTTTTTCAAGAAATATTGGTCGTGTTTGACCACTTTTGGGACTTCAACAGGCTAGTCGAAGATGGAGCGCCCAGGCGGAGCATAGATCGTGGGATCTCACTCACTTTGCGGGCTTGTTGACCTAGCAAAGGGTTTTAGGGTTTATGTAACGGGTTATGGGATGTCGGCCCATGGGTAAACCCATGTCTAGAACCTTTTGTAAAAGTATATATAGGAAGGAATGTAATGTATAAAGTAGTAGTTACTAATTGGCTTAGTGTATGACTAGTTGGCTTAGTGCAAGAGGTTGTAAGTTTCTTTGTGCGAACAGACTGTGTAAAGTAAGGCTCTGTGCTACTGAGGAGTTGGCTCTATGCCTTGACCTAATTTTGGGAAGGAGGATCTAGCATGTTGTGCACATATCTCCTGTCCTTCACGAAGTTTGGCTCTGTGTCTTTGTGCACAGGAGAAAATGAATGCAAGAATATTGAAGAGTAATAAAGAAGAAGAGAAGCGGTTGGTGGATGTAGCCCCACACTAGGGAGAACCACGCATATCCTGTGTTTTGTTGTGCTTTGGGTGATGTGATTTATGATTTATGTTGTTTATTTGCTTAGTTTTGTGGTTATAATGATTGCATCTAATGTTGTAGCTTAGTGCTTAATGATGTTAAATATGAATGAATGCTAGATCTGAGTTAATGCTATGTGTTAAGTTATTTTAAGTGCTGATCTTGATTGTTATTTCATTGTTTTGTACTTAGGGTTTGATCTACGATGTGAATGAGACTCATGAACTAATTCATATTGTTGGATAAGTTCTCTATTAAGTGTTATAATCACATAGATGTGTCCCATGTTGGTTGTAGACACCTGAGTCCCACAACCCCCCCTGCCTCTACCTCGGGTGAGACTTCATCTGCTTCGCAGGTGTTGGCTAAAGGGCCAGTAGTTAGGGTTTTGTTGGTGCTACGTTGAAGTGTTGAACCTTGGGTCTTCCCCTGTTCCAACAAATCGTTCTGTTGTCGGGACTGAAACTGTGATTGTTGGGAATTGAAGAAAAGAGAAAGCTCTGTGCGTAGATATGTTGTTGTAGTGCGTAGTAGTCTACTTGATTTGCAAAGCTTTTTGCTAATAAAGGAACCTGATCTGAAGAAAAGAGGTAAGATCTTAAAGTTTTGTGCTCTAGTAAAGGTAAGATAAGTGGAAAATTTTTCTTTGAAAATATGAATCTAGGTGTCTTTGATATATTTTGTCCTAGTTTGAAAACTAGGGCATAGTTAGAAGAAAGATTTGATCTGAATAAATTAGATAGAAATAGAGAAAAATGTGTTATTCCTATGCATAGAAAGAATTTTTGAACTAATAAGTGGATGCAGGAACCTAGAAAGATTTTTTGCAGATTGTAGGTCCAACACTGTGATCCTAGTGTGCAGTACAGGAGAGATTGGAGATCATTTAAAAGAAAGGGAGGATTGACATTGTGTTATAATTTCGGAAGACCGGGACATCTTGCTAAGGAATGCTCTGGTATAGGTCCTATTTGTCTTTGTTGTAAAGCTATTGATCATGAGGTTGAGGATTGTCCAAGAATGACTTCTAAAGTTGAAAAGATGAACATGAGACAAGAAAACTATGAAGAATGTCAAGAAACTAAGGATCTGTTAGAGAACCATAAAAAGAAATAATCAGATAAATCTCAGGCTATGTTAGTACAGTTAAAGGAAGGAATGGATGAACAGAAGGATGTCAGTGTGTCATATATCTTGAAGGAAAAACAATGCATAGTTACAAGAATACAATACTTCGACATAGACTATGTATTGGATGAAGAAACACATGTGAATATTATGCCAGAAAGCACTTGGGGAATTTTGGGAAGGCCTTCTATGGTACCTTCATTAGGAAGGATAGGCTTGTTTAAAGGAAAGATGATAAACCTATGAGGAATATTTACTAATATACCTATGATTCCTCATGGAACATCCACTAAAGAAGAGCTTGAAGTCATTAAGTGTATTGAGAACAACATCCCTTTTCCACTTTTATTAGGAAAGACTTGGATTGAGAAAGATCATATCAGAAGGAAAATAGAGGAGGAATCTACAGAATAGAAAAAGAAAGAACTAAGAGACCCGATAACCAGAAAAATAGAGCAACTAATAGAAGAACAAGAGGATAAGTCGAAGAAACAGAAGGAAAGAGAATTATTTGTTGGGGTTGAAAGAACACAAAAAGGCTTGAAGAATCTGCCCATGCAAGAAAGAAGAGAACCTACTTCGGAGTTAATAAGAAACAAGGTATTACCTTCAAACCCTTTCAAAGAACATTGGCAGTGTGAATTTACCATGCTAAGAGAAGACAAGAATAAAAATGGAAAGAGGAACCCAGAGACTTAGATCACAGGAAACAAGGAAAGGAAGCTCAGTAAGAAGAAAGCCAAGTTAGAAAAACTACGGGAAGTTCTAGAAAAGACTTCACAGGAGGCAGATCTACAGAACTTGAATCTCGTTGGAATAGCAGAACCACACAGAATGGTACTTCGCCATGGTGAATCTATATGACTGTTGGAGGCACCCCAACCATTAGAATAACGCTCCAGAATGGATACAAACACAGTTATTGAAGGAAAGACCATCGTTGGACAATTGGGACCACGCCATAATGGACGAATTCACAATGATGGATGCATTCCTTCCCGTTGCAGGAATCCATTACAAGGATTTCTTATTTAACCCGTCGGGACAACTTTTTTACACCCTAGATTATCCAAGCTAACAGAGAATCCATTATATCGTGCTGTGATTTCTAGAGCTCACCATCCATGTGATTACCTCGCTTGTCTGTTTTCCTACCTGATCTATTTGGTTACAAGTGTGAATGTCGGGCGAACATAACGCATTAGAAAATTCCGTGGAGGAGATTCTCATGAAACTCATGGCTAAGAGAGTTATGTCTATAGGAATACAAGCGTCATCGACAGGGGGATTGAAAGCATCCCCTTCGACTGGACGTCGTTCTAGTCGGACTGTAACTGAGAAGTGAAGAAAGCACAACGACGATCTGGCTAACACGAAGTAGATCCTATTGGTATTTCCAGAATACATATTGCATTTGGCTGGCGCAGTTACCCGCAATAGTATCCCACATGACTTCGAGTACACATTGATCACCGCGTACATCCCAAAGGGGATACGCATAGTTGGACCCTAGTTAGGACACATCCCAGCTCTGAAGAACAATGACTTTAACCTTAGAGATAGGAAGAACTATGTGATGCTCGCACCACATAGGTACTTGATGAAGAGGACTGGGAAGAAGCCGCACATAGTCTCCCAATCATGGATTAAGGAGCTCGCACAATCCATGATCTTGAATGTAATGAAGATTCCTCACTTTGGTTGACATCAAGAGGTTAATGCTTGCATTAAAATCCTCTTGTCGTGCTATCATGAAGGGTATCTATGGCTTGAGAGGTGTGTGACTGTGGATTTGATGTTAATCCACCTCATCACTGGACTGATCATGCAAGGACCGAACCCTCAGTAGTTCTACCTAGAGAAGACTTCAGATCGCCCCTTTCCACAACACATAAAGGAGGATTATGGTGATGTAGAAAATGGAAAGAGAGTTTACAAGTTAGCCTCCATCCAGGATGGCAAGTGTGCCTAGATTGTCAGCTTATAGCTGGAAATATCATCAGAAAGAACCGTCTGACACAGGTCACTGTATTCGTAGTAGACCTCGTAGGGAAGTGTGTATAAGGAATGAAAATGAACTGAGTGAGTTACCTCATCAATGAGATGGAGAAGGACTTCTGCGAAGCACAAGATCAGGGATATGAGTTTCATTTTAGTTGGTTACTTGTATTGATCTCATTTGTCGCTTGGTAGATGCCGGAAGGAGTGACATTTCCAGAAGTTGAGCCATCGGAGCCATTGGTCGCGAGGTTCTCTACCTTGTGGTATATGACCGACATGTCGAAGCAGTGGAAGTCGAACGATGTCTTCCATGCCTACTACCAACAAATGAAGCACGCTATTGAGGCATTCCCATGAATGAAACCAAACACATTGCACTATTACATATCGTTGGCGAAGTTCTGCGCAAATCGACACTTTATCTACATCACTGCGCGTAGGGATGAGAGCAAGGAGGAGTTAAAGTCCTATTTTAAGCTGACCAACTAAGACATGGAGGAGATCACCAAAGAATGGCCAGCAGAGTTCCTTGTACTGGTGGAATATGCAGAACTCTCTGACCCCAACATCATCGAAAGTCCCTTGGTAACCCAGGTCGAACATGATGGATAGACTAGTGTGAAGAAAAAGAAGAAAAAGGAGGAAGTGAAGAACATAGAAACAGATGAGGAGGATAGTGCCTCGGAGGAAAGTAGTCCTGACTCACCTGCAGTAGGAGTAGGAGACAAAGTGAAACAAGAAGAAGGAGGAGAAGAAGGAGAAAATAAAGACAAAGGCGAAGCTACATCGTCAAAGGATCCCCCTACTGAGGCCGAAACATCAAAGAAGAGGAAGGTTTCTCCATATAAAACCTCATCAAGAAAGAATACCCGCACCAATAAACCTCAGTCAAAGAATGTGCTCACAGTGGACAATGTAGATACTATCATCGCAGTCGTGGAAAATGATTTAGAGGATATCTTGTAGAAACATGGAGCGAAGTAGGAGACTTTTTATGAAATAATATAAAAGGAGCTGAAAGACATACATAAATCCATCCATTCGAGCCACACAGTACCTACTGCGCCTTCGTCATCCAAAATTACAGAATTGGGGGAAGAGCCCACCCAGTTATGAATATTAGCAGATGCAACATAGGCTTGACTTCAGCGAGTCCAAGAAGAAAAGGAGCAGGATACAGAAGCCTTGAAGCAAGAAAAGGAGGAGGCCTTAGAGAAACTTCGAGTTGCGCAGAAGGAGAAAGATGAAATTAGGGCGATGTTCGAGGAAGACAAAGAGAAGATCCAGAAAGAAAAAGACCAGCTGCTCGTAGAGAAGACTGTGGTTAAAAAGGCAATGACTAAATCACTTCACTCTGTGTCGGGCTTGGCACAGGAGGAACCAGACTCAACCGAGATGCAAGTGGGGAAGCTTGTCGAATCCTTTCAGCAACTTCAAGCAAGGATAACAGAATTACAGCTCCAAGCAGTGCCGAGCACTCTGTAAGAAGTGTGCGATCAGAGAGAAGAAGCTACCATGAACATAGTAGAAAGAATCTGGGCACTTGCCTCAGAGTGTAATAAATTGAGCGATCGAAGTACGCAAACCTATGGGCTCCTTGCAGAAGATCCAGAGCTGAGGAAACTGGAATCACAGCTACAGGAGCCAAAGCAGCAGGCCCTGACAGTTCAAGCATAGATGAGGCTGCTTACTGTAGTAGAGAGGATGAAAATATCATAGGAACAACGCGCAGTCTAGCAGTAGATTACTACCATATAGGATAGAGTCATGGAAGTTACACAGAGGCTACAGCCGGTGTAGGACTAACCTTGCGTGATTTTTGAAGAGATTGAAGAACAAGGTTTGAATCTAGATCAAGTGGTTGCGACAGTGGAACAATGCCTGGAAGGGCCTATTACAGAACAAGTAATTTAGGAGTTCACCGAGTAGGAGGCTCTGGCGAAGAAGCAAGTCGAGGTGGCTTGAGATAAGCTCAAGGCCTTTGAATCAGTGTCTCTTAGATCTTAGTGACTTGGGATGAGTCACAGGTGAGTTTTCGGGGCCTGTTGGTCCTTGACCAAGTTTTGAGGAAATATTGGTCGTGTTTGACTAGTTTTGGGACTTCGACAGGCTGGTTGAAGATGAAGCGCCCAGTCGGAGCAGAGATCATAGGATCTCGCTCACTTTGCATCCTTATGGACACAACAAAGGGTTTTAGGTTTTATGTAACGGTTTATGAGATGTCAGCCCATGGGTTTACCCATATCTAGGTCATTTTGTAAATGTATATATAGGAAGGAATGTACTATAGAAAGTAGTAGTTATTGATTGGCTTAGTGCATGACTAGTTGGCTTAGTGCAAGAGGTTGGAAGTTTCTTTGTGCGGACAGTCTGTGTAAAGTAAGGCTTTGTGCTACTGCGGAGTTGGCTATCTTCCTTGACCTAATTTTTGGAAAGAGGATCTGGCGCAGTGTGCATATATCTCCCGTCCTCTGCGAAGTTTGGCTCTGTGGATTTGAGCGCAGAAGAATATGGATGTAAGAATATTGAAGACTAATAAAGAAGAAGATAAGTGGTTGGTGGACGTAGCCCCACACTGGGGTGAACCACATATATCCTGTGTCTTGATGTGCTTTGGGTGATGTGATTTATGATTTATGTTGTTTATTTTCTTAGTGTTGTGGTTATAATGAATGCATCTAATGTTGTAGCTTAGTGCTTAATGATGTTAAATATGAATGAATTCTAGATCTGAGTTAATGTTATGTGTTAAGTGATTTTAAGTGATGATCTTGATTGTTACTGCAATGTTTTGTACTTAGGGTTTGATCTACGATGTGAATGAGACTCATGAACTAATGCATATATTTGGCTAAGTGCTCTGT
>SNQJ01S0111497.1:17523-42832 GCA_010110895.2 Picea sitchensis | reverse complement strand
TGCTAAGAGAGCCCTTCAAGTGAATCATGTTGGTTCCATAAAGAGTCTATGGTTATAATTGACTTTTGAGAGCTTGAAAATGAATAATAAATGATGTTTTTTTTTTTAATGATAATGTAGTAATCCAAAAATTCAAATTTGTTGAATTTTTAATTTTATTCAATTATTTATAAGAAGTGAGATAAACTTAAAACCCTTTTGGGAATATATTGAACATAATTTTAACCCAAGTATGCTAAGGTGTGTTGGAAATATTGTTGTCATTGATGTCAAAGACATTGGGAGACTATAGATTTCTAAGATAAAGATTGCAAGATGGAGATTCTTGGAAATATTGTTTTTGGATTTTCTATGCTAAGTTTGGATACCCTATCTTTGAAGGAATTTGAACTCTAAAGACCTAGCTCAAATGGGAGTATAGGATATATGGTTGAAAATTTTGGCCCAAAATGGGAGTATAGGATATATGGTTAAAAATATTACTTCCAATTTTCCAACGATATATGACACTTCCTATAAATCCATAGGAATGAGAAGATATAAAATATTATTTTAGGTTGGCCCAACTAGAAAGTACAGGTTGATCCAACCTGTTTTACAAGTCAGCCCCATAAATGGACGGAAAAACACTATACGAAGATAGATGTGTGCACTTGAAGAGTATCCAAGCAAGAAGAGAAATTACAAGTGCACAAAAGAGATATGATGTGCACAAGAGAACCAATATTCTTGGGACCAAACGCGTACAAGAGGAGTTTTCTTAGAGTTTTAAGGGTGAACTATGAAGGAATAAAGTCTATGATGATGAAAAGTGAGTTATTTTGAGGTTTTATACCATGGAATTATACAGGAATGATACAGGAGGCTTCCATAGGGGTACGAAGGGTAAATCTAACTTGGCTTCCAGCCAGTCTAGGGTATGAAGCAAGGAGAGGCACCAGAGCATAAAAGTTAAGGGTAGGATGATGATGAAATGCAACGAGGTATGAAACATGTAGGTGAATTCAAAAGTACTCATGAGAGAATATCTTATATTGGTACCCAAGCACAGGTCTTTACCAAGTTGGTGCTTAACCGAGAGATTGGTAACTCTATTAGGTTGGTACATACACAATATCTGTTGAGTTGGTGCTTAGTCAAAGATATTGATACGTCTCCAGCAGTTGGTGCCTGCTAACATTTGCGGTCAGTTTAGGTTGGTACTCTGGCAGATTTGTAAATAATAGGTTGTGCCTACATGCATTTATATAAAGATAGTTTTTTGTGGTTTTCTCCCTAAAGGTTTCAAATTAAACTCTTTGTACCATGATTTGAGTTTACATGCACAACAAGCTTGAAATTTAATGAATTATTGATGAATTTACAATTAAAGTGTTATCTGCACCTAATCACACTCTCTTTAGTATAATAAAAAATTTCAAACAATTGGTTTCGTGATCAAGTTCTCTAAAACAATCTAACCATTGGAAGGTAGATCTCGAGCACACATGGATCATAAGAAAGGTCTCCCTACAAATGGTTTCGTCAATGATGGACAAACTATGCTCTCTTTGAACACAAGGATACAAAATATCTACGTACCTCGGTTTACATTTGGGAATCACCGTGGGACCGGCATTACACAACTGCAACAACTCCACCAACAAGTGTGGTCGATAAGAAGCCTAGTGAAAATAATTCAAAATCCATGAATGCGATCATTTGTGTTCTATCATAATCCAAATTTCTACAGATGAATTGCGCACCTGGTTGTGAGATTTGGGAAAAGCTTCAAACTATTTATGAAGTGATGACAAGGTTAATAAAGCAAAGCTCCAACCCATAGAAGATAATTTGAGATCCTAAAAATGAAACATGATGAAGAGAATGTTGTGGCCTATATTCTCCATGCCATGAAGCAACACCATCAAAGGACTTGGGTGAAAATTTTGAAGAACCTGGAAGGGAATGTTAAAAGGTGTTATATTTGACTCGGTGATTTGAACTAAAATTTTCCAAAGATTAAAGAAATGGTTGATATTGATTCATGAACAATGTATGAATTGAATTGGATTCTCACTACATTATGAGATGAGGAAATAAAGAGAAAAATCTGACAACAAGGAAGTAGATTTCTAAACCATCAAAGAAGATTAAAGACACAAACTAAGTGTAGATCACCTACAACCATGAATCAGATATAGAAGAAGAAAAATTCGCGAGAATGATAAAAAGAGGATCTAACAAATAAAAACATAAGATAACCTTCAAATGTTTTATTTAGAGGTAGGGTAGGACATTTTAAGTGCTAAGTGTCCATATGAAAAAAGAGAAGACGATAATGATGAAGAATAATATAACAATAAAAGAAAATCAAGTGAAACACAAAAGAGGGAAAATTAATTCAAGAACAAGATTTTACTCTATAAAGGAGAATAGCTCATATGAAGAAAATGATGGATATGTTTACGATATTAACAAAGAAGAATTCATATTCATATTATGGATAATAGCTGTCTACTAATACATAAACAAAGACAATCGAAAAGGCCAATATTGCAGTATAAGACGTTGATGGGTAAGTGAATCTTGAAGTAGAACTTTTTTAGTGCCTTAGAAGAAATAGATACACTCAAGGGAAATAATAAAAAGAAAGAACAATTACAAAAAATATGAAAAGAAAGATCATGATATTGATGAAACAAAAAATAATAGTTATCATCCCCAGACTCAACTAGAAGAGGCAAAAAAAATAGAAAACATAAAAAAAAAAAAAAAAAGGGAAGAAATTTACGAGAAGCTAGGGGATGAAATCGTTTCCTTAAGAAATGAACTAGAGAAAAAAATTGATCAATAGAGTAGAATCTTGAAATTTGGAAAAAACATTGAAAGAGATAATATTCTTAGCTACCAAAGGTCACCATTCATCAAGACGGGTCTTGGCTGTGATGAAAAACAAAAGACCCCCCAGGGTGATGCAAGCACTAAGGTCACAAAGCCATCGAAAAAAGAAAATGAAGAAAAGCCTGCAGCTATGTTAATATTCTCAAAGGTTCCATCAACAATGAAAGAAACAATAGAAAAGGAAATGATGACCAGTAGAAACTTGATTATTCTCACAAGAACAAAAATAATGAGTTTAGAATATTTATTCCACCAAGAAGGCCTTTCACAACCCTATACCAAAATCCCGTTATGGCCATTGTTTTAATTGTGTTAATTTTGGTCATAAATCACCAGATTGTAGAGCTTATGCAAGAAGCGATAATGAGAGATAGAATGGAGGTTCTTATAAACCCTCAAAGAATGATTATGTGAGAAACAAAACCAAAAAGTTCCCTCAAGTGGGATTGTTGATAGAAACTAAAATTCATTTCCACCCCCAATACTTGACCAAAATATTGAATGTTATAAGTGCAATAATCATGGGCACATAGTATTGCCATCAGAGAAACAACATAATGTAATAAAGTCTCCTAAGAAAAAACATGGAAGAAGGTGTTCTTACCAAGCATTGAGAATAATACACAAAGGTGTGAAAAAGGAAGCAAGAAGAACCGAATAAGGAAGAATGTGGACTTGTAATGTATGCTCAAGACAAAGGAAGAAAATGGTACGCTTGATAGTGGATGTTCAAGACACATGATAGGTGATCAAAACAAATTTATCACCAAAGGAAGAAAAAGGAGGATGTGTTACCTTTGGGGATAATGCTTTTCAAGGATAGTTGGAAAAGGTATTGTTAGTCTTGATAATGGAAATAATAAACACATACAATGTCTTGTATGTTGAAGGGTTCAAACAAAATCTTCTAAGTGTTGGTAAAATGTGCGGATCAAGGTTACAACTTCATATTTCATTCTAAATGATGTGATATAAGTAAAGCAAGTTCAAGAAGATTAGTGGAAAATGAAATAGAACCCCCCGAAAGTAAATGTATATGTTCTCATGAAGTTCAAGGAGAAAAATACATGGGACAAGTAAAGGAAATTTGGTTATGGCACAGAAGGATGAGTCATATAACTTTGACAATTTAGTAAAAGTCAACAAGACACAAGCAATAAGAGATATGCCGAGGATCTCAAAAACTACCGACACTATTTGCAAGCCATGCCAACACGAGAAACAAACGAGAGTAAGTTTCAAAACAAAGAAGTACTCAAAATCAAAGTCATTGGAACTTGTACACACAAAACTCTACAAGCCAACAAGAACACAAAATTTAAAAGGTGAGAGTTATTTTCTGTTTCTTATTGATGAATATAATGTAAGAATGACATGGGTGACATTTCTAAAGAAAAATCTGGTGCTGTTTGAGAAGTTTAAAGATTTCAAATCCTAAGTTGAAAATGAGACTGATCTCAAAAATAGCAGCTTAAGTTCGTATTTTGAGGAGGTGAGTTTACCCTCTTATGAAACATGAATTTGCGGAGAATTGTGAATCCCGAGACATTTTTCAGCAAATAACAAGGACTCCAATACTCAACAAAATGTTGTAGAAGAAAGGAAGAACATAACCGCATAAGAAATGGATAGAACAATGTTGAATGAATCCAACCTACCGCATAACCTCTTGAGAGAAGTAGTCAACACTTAATGACCCACATTTTGAATATAGCACAAATTAGAGTGAATAACAACAAGACACCTTAATATGAATTATGGAAGGTATACCAACTACAATCAAATGATTCGAAGTATTCAGGAGCAAGTTTTATATAAAGAGAAATGAAGATAATTTTGGTTTTATCTAGCATCAAATGAAGGTATCTTTCTCGCTATGCAATTTGGAAGCAAGGCTCTACAAACACAATGCATAAAAGACCTGCATGTCATTTTAGATAGTATTGATGTAAGAGGGGATGAATCAATAATTCAAAAGGAAAAATTCACAAACAAATTAAGATCCAGAGGACAAAATATACAGAGAACAAGAAAAATGAAGAAAAAGAGGGAAGAAGAAAGAAAGAACAAGAATAAATAGAACATCAAGATCCAAAGACACCATCTAGATTTGTTCAAAATCATCATCCAAAAAATCAGATTGTTGGTGATATAGATACAAGATTTCATACTAGAAGAAGATTGAACTTTTATTTGCTATCTAAAACAGAGCCCAAGAACTTTTCACGTTAAGTGAAGATAAGCATTGAATCAATGCTATGAAAGAAGAGTTAAACCAAATTGATAAAAATGATATGTTGCGAACTTGTGCCTAGAAAAAAAGACAAGAATGTGATTGACACAAAATGAGTTTTCATAAACAAATTGGATGAAGATGAAAAAGTAGTAAGAAATAACGCAAGATTGGTCTATATATAAAGTGTATGGTCAAGTTGAGGGTATTGACTCTTTGAAGAAACCTTTGCTCCAACTTCAAGATTATTAGCAACTATAATTTTGGAATTTGCATGTTTCAAAAATTCAAAATCTATCAAATGGATGTTAAGCCAACCTTCTAAATGGAAATTTAGAGGAAGAAGTATATATTGAACAACTAAATGATTTCAATTATCAAAACACCATATCATGTATGCATCTAAAGAAAACATTCTATATCAAAGCAAGCTCCCAAAGCTTGGTCATCTAAGACTTAAAAATAATTCTACAACAAGGCTTCAAGAGAGGAGTTGTAGACAACAATATTTACATCAAAACAAACAATAAAAATAAGTTAATCATTGCGGTTTATGTGTATGATATCATATTTGGAAGTAAGTAATGTTGATATAATGAGCCAAACATTTGCATAAGAAATGAAAACGAATTTGAGATGTCCATGCTTGAGAATTGTCATTCTTCTAGGTTGTATATTTCTCTATCCAAAGACATATCTATTTCTCGCACTAAATATATCAAAGGAAATGTTGAATAAATCTTAATGGAAGACAATGCCCTATCAAGACAATCACATGATCACATGATATTGAGCAAAGATGATGAATATCTGTATAAATCAAACAACACCTGCATTAAATCAATGATTGGAAACTTGCTATATGTGACAACATCAAGGCCATAAATCATGCAAGCAAAAGAGGATTATTGCAAGATTTCAATATGCACCGAAGGAGACACATGTGAAAGTAGTAAAAAGAATATTTAGATATTTGAAGGGCACATTGGACTCTTGAATGTGCCATTGAAGAAGATGACTTCTAACAACACATACATATGTAGATTGGGCATTAAGTATTGATGAATAGAAAAGTACCATTGGAGGAACATTCTTTCTAGGAAACTATCTAGTATCATGGTTGAGCAAGAAGAAAAGTAAACTAATTTCTCTATCCACAACATAAGATAAATATATTGCAACAAAACATGTTATGCATAAAGTTCTTTGGATGAAGCAGAAACTGAAGGATACCAAGGTAGAATATTATCATTCAATATCAATCATCTATGACAAGACAAGTGAAAACAACATTTCAAATAATCCCATTATGCACTCAAAGACAAAGCATATTCCCTCAATCAAGTGCCACTTCCTAAGAGAACAAGTAATCGAGCAGATTGTCGGTTGGAATACATTGCCACTTAAGAACATGTTGCATATATTTTTACTAAAACCCTTCCAAAATCCACATTTGAATATCTCAAAAAAAATTTGGGAGTGATATTCCTCTCATCTTTTTAGTAAAAGGAAGCACAAACTTAGGGGGAGCTACCATTAGCCATTGATTTCAAAGGGGGAGAAAAGTTGTGGTTTGGATGCTACAGTTGGATGTCCAAAAATATTAGCGCAGTTATTCAGGGTTTCCATCAATGCAAGGAGGATATTGTTGGAAATATCTCTCATTGATGTCAAATATAGGGGAGACTACAAGGTGATGTCCAAGATAAAGATTACAATAAGGAGATTGTTGGAAATATTGTTTTGGATTTTGGATGCTCAATTTGGATACCCTATACTTGGTTCTTTTTAATTTGAAGACCTAGATCAAATGAGAGCATATGGTTGAAAATTCTTTATCCAAGACCTTTCCAATGGTATATGACACCCCCTCCGACCCATAGGAATGAGGAGATATGAATACTTTGTCAAGTCATCCCAACCATAAAGTATAGGTCGACCCAACAAATTTTACAACTTGGCCCCATAAATGAATGTAGAAACACTATAAATAAAGGATATATGTGCATTTGAAGAGAATCCAAGTAATAAGAGAAAGTACAAGTGCATAGAAAAGATCTAAGGTGCACAAGAGGAACTGGGAAATATTCTTGGGGCCCAGTGCACAAGATGAGTTTTCTTGGAGTTTTGGGTGTGCTATGAAGGACTAAGGTCTATGATGTCAGAAAGTACGCTTGTTTTGATGTTTTTCAGATCTCTATGGTATGGAATTCAGGTATTATGGGAATGATGCCATGAGGTTTACTAGGGCATGAAGGTCAACTGACTAGGGTTTGAATCTATGTATAGGGTATGAAGCAAGGAGAGGCAATCCCAAAGATGAAAGTTAAGGGTATGACAATGTTGTGAAATGCATGAATTATAAAGAATGTAGGTAGCCAAAAGTACTTTGTGTATGAATATCTTGTATTGGTGCCAGTACAAGTCTTACTAAGTTGGTGCCCAACTAAGGGGATTGATGTTTCCTACAGGTTGGTGCCTACAATAATATCTTTAAGAGCTGATGCTCAACCTAAGAGATT
Organism: Picea sitchensis; assembly: GCA_010110895.2. Taxonomy (NCBI): domain Eukaryota; kingdom Viridiplantae; phylum Streptophyta; class Pinopsida; order Pinales; family Pinaceae; genus Picea; species Picea sitchensis. The sequence continues at coordinate 35,194 of SNQJ01S0111497.1, read as the reverse complement.
ATTCTCTAGTATGTTGGTGACTACAATATTTGTATCAATAGGTTAGTGCCTACATACATATTTAAAGATACGTTTTTGTGGTTTTCTCCCACAAGTGTTTCCAAATTAAACTCTTTGTGTATTGTGATTTGAGCTTACATGCATTTACCTGCTAAAGTTAATGAATGATTGATGAATGCCTTAAAGTAAAAATATCTTATAATGATTCACCCCCTTGGTATACATAAGTTCAACACAGGATCTCTTTGTCATGGAAACCACAAGAAAAGGCAAAGTACCCACATCGAATAAGTACCATTAAGTAACCCTTCTTAACATTTTTATAGTTAGTTTTTGAAAATTGTGATTTATATTCTTTGTGAGATCCTAAATTAAGTTCTTAACATTTTATAGTTATTTTTGAAAATTTGTGATTTATATTATTAGTGAGATTCTAACTTATGTTTCGAGTGAGATCCTAACTTATGTTCTTATTATATATTATAAAAGTGCTTGTTTGTTCAAATTGTTAAGAGAAACTTGAGGTTATTTTTGGAGTTATTTTGTCACTTTCCACTTAATTATGGTACTCGTTAAGTATGGTGTTATTTGGTCATTCCACGCCATGGCATTGGCCTAGTTTTTATTTTTTATTTTGTATTTTTTTTTTTTTTTTTTTTTTTTTTTTTTTTTTTATTATTATTAATAAAATATTTCAATTTCCATGTTAGGTTTTCATTGTATCTTTAGATTTCATAACTTAATAGAATTGCCATGGAACATGACAAGTTGAAGTTATGCATATAGAAATGATGTGGAAACTATGACCTTTAAACTAGTAAGTGAATTTTCTCCACCATTATAGAAATTCTAAATTACCTTGAAAATAATTTATTACATTTTCACGTAGAGAAATAATTGATTGTAGTGAAATAAATGTTTCAAGCTAATGTGTAGACATGATGTGGAAACTATGATCTTTATACTAGTCTTATAATTTTCAAGTGAGATATATTTCAGGTTAACTTGAGATATATTTCAAGTTAAATTTCAAAGATCTACTTCTATGTTGATTGATATCAATTCTAGAATAGTTTAAAGTCTTTTAATGTATTAACTTTGGCTACTATTAAAGTTAGGGAAAGTTTTTTAAAACCATCACCTTAGCCAACACATTACATTTGGTGCACAAGATCCCCTTGCAGGGATACACACACCCCATCCTTTTGGGTTTTAACCTCATGACATCTCAAACATTTAAGTAGAATTTTCATTCCATCTACACCATCTGAGAGATGTGGTTTTCCTTTGAAATTATTCTCCAAAGTTTTAGTCGATTGTATAGTTAATTATATTGAAAATGATTCAAAATTATTTTTATAAGACAATACCATAATTGGAAGTTTATTCTAACAATTTATATGCTAGTACCAAACTAAGACGTATACAAATGTTCTATGATCTTGATAACTATTATTAAAGTTCACTACTCAATTGTTTACTTGGACTCCTTTTTATTTGTATGTAAATCCTTATATAGATTTTGTTAATGTTTATGCCATTATTGAGGCTCTTTTGAATTTCAACAGACAGAGCATCATAAGAACAAAATCAATCGAGAAATACATTCACAAGAGACACAAATATTTATCCTCCGAAAGTTCTAGGGAAGAAAACCCAACAAAAACTTCCTGTCATAAATTGCCCAACAAAGAGATAACTCAAACCAATACAGTATAGTCCCTCCCTAAAGAGATGCACCACCTTCTTCTCCTCTCTCCAACCTGTAATTGCAGCTTTTCGCCTCTTTTAAGAAATTGAGCAAGTGAGTTGTGTGATAAAGAGAGGTGCTAGCCTCCTATATACAAGAATGGCACGGGTGAAAGGGTTTCTACTCAGTATCGACCTTCACTGGAAGTCCTAATCTTTAATTCTAACAGGGTCTCAATAATAAAGTCGTTAGTTGACTTTATATTCTCGCTAATTAACCGACCAACTTGAAAAAGGGATTTTCGGTCCTAATATTAATTGAGCCAACATGATTAATCCACAATGGGGATTAACCAATGAATAAAAATAACAATAATAATAAGAATACTTTCACGCTACATTATTTCAAATACCCCCTTTAACAAGAAGGGTCTACTTCAACAACAACAGGCGAGAGGTTTTCATCATCGCGGAACTGCAGAGGAAAGTATTGTCAATATCATCTTGAAACATTGGCTACATATTTACGAGTCATCGGAAATTTTCTTCATCAAAGATTATCATCATTTTTGAAAGAATGCTATCATCATCCGCAGCAAAAATCTATCGGGTGAAAATGATACCTTATCACAACAATAGTTATACATCACGCATTCGGTTAATCGGGTTCACGTCAACAGCCAGTTAAGTTTATAGTCGTCAACATTACTATCTGTTTACTCTAACAACGGTCAAGAATCATCTTTTACGCCTAACAACGGGTCAAGCGTTAACGTAATCGCCATCTCTCGCTTTTACGCCTAACAACGAGGTCGGAAGCAGGGAATCATCTTGCTTTTTTACGCCCAACAAATGAGAGGTCAGTAAGCAAGGAACATCAACATCTCGCTACCCTAACAACTAGGTCAAGCGAGGAACTTGTTTTACGCCTAACAACGAGGTTTTAAGCAAGGAATCACATCAACATATCGTTTTATGTCTAACAACGAGGTCGTAAGCAATGACTCATCTTGTTTTACTTCTAACAACAAGGTCAAAAGCAAAGAACACACAACATCACGCTTTACATCTAACAACTAGGAAAGAAGCAAGGAACAAACGGCGTAATGCTTTACGTCTAAAAACTAGGTCATAAGAAAGGAATAAATATATATACCCCTTTAGGAGGGTGGTCCTTTCGGACAATACAAAGTTTATCTCAAAAGTGTTCAAACTTTATACAAGACAGAGGCTTGTTCAACACGCCGGAACCGCTCATTTGTGCTAATGTACCGGAGTCAAGGCTCCTCTTTGTACCATGCCTGATGAAATGATATGGATTTCTATGCGCTTCTCGACCATGGAATACAGATTTCCCCATATTTATGCATCTCTGTTTATCACATAGGATCACTGTTGCTTTCATCTCCAAGTCAAATAGGCCAAGAACTTTCGAGGTTTCATATAAATTAAAATAAAGCGTAACATGCAGCAATGTACCGCTACCGGTACGAGAACAATACCGGATTGCTTCCTACTATGCCACAAAATCATGGCTGATCCAAAACTAAAACAACATCCAAGTGCTTCTTCGTTTTACAACGCTCTTCCAATCAGAGATCGCATAATTCCTCAATGTGAAGTTTTCATGATCTCCATCATAGTTGAGGACTCATAATCCATTTGTGTGTCTCCTTTAAGGTACCTCATCACATGTTTTGAAACAAAAAGGTGAACACGTCTAGGATCTACTCGTGAACTCACTTCAATGTGTTCACTGTAAAACAAATGTCTCGTCTGGTGTTCATCAAGTACATCATTGATCCACAACTGCCTATACAAGTGGCATTCATCAAGTCCACTTGGGCGACGTACCTAACAACTTCATCTTCGCTTCCATGGTGTATTCATGGACTTATATTCCAACATGTCGAATCTCTTAAATATTTCAACCGTGTAATTTCTCTTGGTTAAGGAAGATCCTCTGGACTCTGCCATACCTCTAAGACCTAAGAAATAATGCATTAGCCGTTGTATTTCATTTCAAATTCCGAGGCAGGTCTCTTTTTTACATTCAATGATGAGCTTTTTCTTCTCCGCTAATAACAAGTCATCCATATAGCAGTATAGATTACCGTTTCCATTATTCATAATTGTGAAGTGGATTGGTTCGCCGCCTTGTAAAGCCTAAGCTCATCAAGAACCTGTCTATACAAATGCTATCAAGTTTTAGGAGCTTGCTTCAATCCGTAGATAAGGATTTCTTCAATCAGACATGAGACTTCTTTGTCTTCAACCTCAAATCCTTGAGGTTGCTCTATATGTTACCCACTTCGATGACACCCGGCCAGGAAAGTCGCCTTTCAAGATCCATCCGGTGCAACTTCCACTTCATCTAATCTGCAAGAGCTATGATGGTCCCCGGGATGAAGTGTATATGGTTGTAAGAGCGGTAATGGCTTCATATCAATGCCTTCCTTCTAGGAAAAGCCACGAGCTGCAAATCTTTATACTTCAATACTTCCATCAACAACATAATTTATTTTGAAAATCATCCGTAGATAATTCCACTTTATTCTTCGGATCCGAACTATTTCCCATACTCCGCTCTTCATTATGGATTGGTATTCCTCTTTCTTGGCATCTTCCCATTCTTTTCTTTGAATGGCTTCTTCAAAGAAGGTAGGTTCTTCTAGAAGATCACACATCAAACTGTGTATAACTAGATAATGGCTTTGGTCTTTTCAATTGCCTTTAGCTCCTTCTCTCTCCACCTTGAATAAGTTTCTCAGCCTAGGGTCATCGGCTTTCTTTTATGGAGGATTCACTATCCGAGGAGGCCTCAAAATTTCACTATATCATGGTCTCTGTAGTTCCTCATCGAGAAGTTAGACTTCCTCATCAGTTTCGGCACTGAAACCTCCCTCATTGCGCATTAGACGGTTCCTTCATACCTCTTCAAGTCGGCATATTTTAGATTTCTTGAGCATCAGATTCTCATCAAAGGTCACATCCTCGCTGATCTCAATAAGTGATGACCAGGCATGTAGATTATGAAGGCCTTGGATACCCCAAGCACGTCCCGCAATATTCTTTCCTATGGTTCCAAAATTTTTGTTTTCTTTCTCCTTCAGATAAGGACAAACACTCGACAGCCACATATTTTGAGATGGCTGACCTCCGGCTTTCCTCGTGAACATTTCTTTGGGGTCTTGAACCCAAGTGCACTATGTGGGATAATCGGTTCTACACATAAACAACCGCCATTGCAGCTTCTACCCATAAGTACATAGATCTTAACTGAACCATGGTTCTACAACCTTCATAATTGTTCTATTCTTCCTTCAGCTACAATTCATTTTGTTGAGGATTAGGAGTATTGAGTCTCTGATCCCAACATCTCTCAGAGAAGTTCAACAACTCCTTTGAGGTATATTCTCCTCCATTATCCACTGAAAGCATCTTTAATCTTTCTTAAAGATTCTCTATCAAGGCTTAAATTCCTTGAATTTATCCGAATATTCATCTTTTTTTAAGAAATATATCCAGGTCTTTTAGAATAGTCATCAATAAATGATGACTAATATAGTGCATAAAATATACCATAATGGAGGATGATGTCAGCCACTAATACGCGGGATCAAATTTTGCTCAAAATTCAAAGTACCCGGAATCATTTCAACCTGGACGAGACCAGAGGGTCTGGCTGCGTTGCAAACTCCAACTAACCTCGCTTTGAGAGTTCAAATGATGTCGGAGCAAGAGATAATTTGTTCGTCTAAATTTTACAAATAGGCAAAAAAGGGTTGTTGACTCAGATAGTCCGGTGCATAAAATTGCATCTGACGCTATGTGGCAAAATACGACACGTGGCAGGATGGAATTCAGACAATTGGCAGGTGAATTGGCATGTTTTGCAGCGAATGGAACAATCACATGGCTCCGGGCTTAATGGTCGCCACGGTCATCCATTATTTGTTAAAATTTGCGTCGTTGGCCTGAGTTCAATCTCCGCGAATTTCCCAAGTGGAAAAGACTTGGCAAAGAACCACCAATTTGTGCACCACCACTTGTTACTTATTATAGCTATACCTAAATTTATATAAGTTTGGACAAAAGCGAGTGGTTTAATGCTGACCGTGGCTGGCCCCACTTTGGTCGCTATATATAACATATGACCCACAACTATAGTGTATGGGCGTGTGTGGTTAATGTTTGTTCTAACGGTTATTGAAACACCTACTGCCCTAACGGTCATGTGGGTTCTGCAGCACGCACGATGTCATGACCGGCCTTTGATTAAGAAATAGTACCGAACCCGCCAGCCCGCGCCGTTTCATGCCAAAATATGTCTATCCTGCCATTTCTATTTTTACGTTTAGTCGCTCGGGTCTCCATCCTCTAATTTTGGCTAAACGAAAGCCAAAAAGCCCAATTAGGGTTTTTTGGATGTTCAAGCCATTGAAGCAGCCTATTTGGAAGTTTGAGCATTTTAGTGGCACATTTTTGAGCACTTTGAGTACAATACAAAAATGATCCATTGGAGTTTGACTGAGATGCAGCAGAGGGTAGGAACCTTTATCATTTATTGTGTTATGCTCTTCGTCACGATTTATGTCAAGAGCCATATGCATCTCATCGAGTAAATCCTAATATGCCGTGTTTGCAAAGATGATCCATCAGAATTTTAACACGATAAAAATTTTACTTGCAAATATTTTCAAGAATACAAGTCTTCACTCTTTTAGGGTCAAGTTGGTATCGGAGCTCTAGTTTTGAAGACTTGATTATTTCATGTTTTGTTTTCTGATGTCACAAGGTTGAAACTCACAGAGGAGAAGGTCCTAGAGCCAAGTTCTCATCCTTCAAGGAGGAAGACTATATCATCACCGCAAGTTTCAAGGTAGGCATTCACCAAGTATGGCCTATGAAGAGAGTCATGAACATGTTCCCTAAGATGAAGATCTCAGAAGGATGTCATGGAAATGAGAGAAAAGATGAAAATCTTGATGGAAAGGAAAACAAGGTTTCAAGGTGAAGGCTCAAACCCTTCAAATCATAAGGGAGACAAGTATATAAGACTCCAAATGGAATGGAGGGAATGGTGCTTCTCCACCACCCTCCCTCCATCTCTTCTTCTTCTTCTTCACCAATTCAAGACCTCTCTGAATTCTCCAAAGGGACATGTTAAAACTCCTTCTCAAATTCCTCCATTAAAGCTTGATATTAAATTAAAATTGCCAATATACAATGGAGAAGCACGTTGAGAGATTAGATAATTGGATTCGTCCGATTGAGGTATATTGTAGGATACAAAAAATTCAAGATGATGAAACCAAAATTCAAATTGCTTCTTCAAGATTGGATAGTACCCATTTGTAAAACCCTACCCGTGGAGGAAGGAAGAAGCTATTGCAAAATTTTAACTCCTTGAACAGATTTTATTGTTGCAATTAAGTTTACAATTTTACCCATTGGAATATAAGCAAAAGGCTACTATGGATTCAAGCAAAATTTTTAGACAAGCTAAAGGATTTTACGTGCAAAGCTTTATTCAATAATTTAGGAGAAGAGATTTGGTTCTGGGAGTAGATTTTTCTTCTCAAGAAACCTTACTCAAATACACATTGGAGCTTACATAGTTATTTGAGACATACTATATCCCGTTTAATCCTTCAAATATAGATGAAGTTCAGGTTCAATCACCCACTTGAAGCAAGAGGAAAGGAACAAAACTTCCGTGGAGGGTAACAAGAAGCCTTTCAACCATGGTGACAAAGGTTAAGAAGTCAAAGCAATGGAAAAATAATGCTGTTGTTAAGAAAGAGGGAGAAAAAATTCACATGCAAACATTGTTCAAAAGATACATGATGTATCACCATTGTTGGAAACTCATCCCTAAAGAAGACCCGTAAATGGCAACAAGGGAAGTCAAAGACCGCTGCAAATCAGACAAACATGATTTAGGTTCCGACTGCGATGAAACAAAGATCACATGCATGGGTTATCAAGGTAATGGTTCTATTTCTGGTACTAGTTCTTCAAGTAACAATAATATCAGAACTCGACAAGAAAAGAGAGAATTGAACTTTTCACATAAGGGTTGTTTCCAAACATACTTCATGATAGATACTTTATTTGATATCGATCTCAAGCAAAACCTTATTTCTAAGAAACTCAAGTAAGAAATTAAAGTTGGAAACAACTCCACATCCCAAGCCATACCCTCCTTGTTGGGATATGGGATAATGCTAAGTTACAAGTAACAAGAAGGTGTAAACTTAGGTTTGCTATCAATGCAAATTGATGAGAGCATGATGTTATTCCATTGGATATCCGTGGTATTGTGTTGGGAAGCCCATATTTGTACATGATATGGTTATTTTTCATCGCCATGCGAGAATAAGTATCATTTGTCGAAGAATGGAGTTGAGGCATTGTTAGAGCCCATAAAGAAGATGAATTTTATTTGTAAATGTGGACAAAATGGTTGGAGATTAGTGAATGCTAAAGAATCTTGTTCCCTAATGATTGTCCCAAAGATGATATTGAAACGGGCATTTCTAAGGTTGTGATACAAAGTTGAACTCCGATCTATATGAGGTTGTTAATCAATATGATGAATGTTTAAAGAACCAAAGGGATCACCCTAAAAGGGGTATCCACATGAAATCCAATTGCAGCAACATTGTCCTCTCCCAAACATTGCATGTACTGTCAGCTATGGAAAATGATGAGATTAAAAACAAATTCAAGAGTTTCTAGACAAAGGGGTTGTTGTACTAAGCTCATCGCCATGTGGATCTCCTGGCAATTGTGTTAGTGCCAAAGAAAGATGGTACGCGGCATATGTGTGTTGATTTCTGTGGTTTTGAACAACAAAATTAAAGAAAGAATCATTATCCCTTCCTCTAGAATCGCCGTGGATTTGCTTGACTGAATTGAAAGATGCAACATTTTACTGCTAGATTTGAGAAGCTGATATCGACCAAAATCGTCGTAGGAGACACATGGAAGACTGGGCAACCAAGGTTTGTTTGAATGGATGGTAATGCCTTTGACTTTGCACAACCTGCTACTTTATGAGAGTTATGAATGATGCCCATGGCCTTTTCCTGATGATTACTGTGTTATTGGTTCACTTGGATGATATTTTGATCTTTATCAAATCCTCGTGAAGAGCATGTTAAACATGTGAAACAAGTTTTGGATGTTTTGAGAAAAGAAAGTTGTTTTTGAAGATGTGTCCAAATGTGAATTTGGAAAAGACTTCACTTATTTACTTCTAGGCATATTGTTGGTGGAGGAAAATTAAAATTGATTCCTCCAAGGTCAAAGTCATTTTAAAATGGTCCAGACCCAACAATGTAACAGAGGTAAATTTTGGGATGCCTAACATTGGAGGAAGTTTATGGTTAACTTTCTTCCATTGCAGCTCCATTACATGCTGACAAGTGTCAAGCAAGTTTTTCAATGGGGGAGGTAAGCAACATAAGGCTTTGATACTTTGAAAGAGAATATAAGTTCAACCTTCTTGCATCTCCAAATTTAAGACAACCTTTGAACCAAATAGATGCAAGCAATTATGCAATGGGAGCGCTTTTCACAAAGATGGTAAGCCCATTTGTTTTCATTCGAGACTTTTAATGGTGTCGCGGATTAACCATCCCACTTATGATAAGGACCAGGCTTACTGGTACAAAGTGTGAAAAATGGAAACATTATTTGTTGGGAAAGAAACCATTGTTCACACCGGATCATCAACCACCGCAATACTTACAATCACAAACAAAGCTACAAGCTAGGCACCCCCGATGGATGGTTTTCTTCAAATCTTAATTTGGCCATCATAAGAAGGGCATTCTTCAACAAAGTCGCTGATATGATTTCAAGGCCTATTATTAGTGCTTCAGCTTTTGACTCTGCAAGCATAGTCCCATCATGCATGAAAGTTATGTTGAGCAATATGCTTTGACATCGATTTCAAAGAAGTGTATTAAACTTTGTGTCACTCTAAATAACCATGTTGAAGAATTGGATACCATGTGCATGATAATCTTTGTACTGGTTCATTGGAAGCGTATTCCACAGAGGAAAGAATCATCATTTCAAGAGAAGCCCATTCTCTTATTGTTGGTCATTTTGGTGTAGGTAAGATAATGGCTAATTTGCAAAGATACCGCTACCGACCTAAGATGAATGAAAGTGTTTCAAGATATGTTCGAGGATGTTTGTTATGTTCCACAAGTAAAACCTAGCAATTGAAAGTTGGTTTCATCTACTCCACTCCGCTCCTTTCCTCACTCGAAGTATTTGCTGATTTGTGGTTTATATATGTCTGTATCTAAATCAGCGATTATCTTTGGCGTTATGGTTAACGATTTAGAAAAATGTGTTTTGATGCCTTGTAACAAGTAGGTTTTCACAACCTAACAAATGGCACAAATGTTCTTCAAAATGTTTAGGTGGATCGCTTAAATCCATTATTTTCGATCGGACTTTCGATTTGTTGGAATTTTGCTGAGTTTATGGGCACTCGACACCAAAACTTAAAAGAGCAATAAACTTTCATTAAAGGCAAACATATGTTCAGATAGAGGTGGTAAATCGTAGAGTGGTGCATGTTCTTCGTGCTTATTGTAGTAAATATCCTAAACTTTGGGATGAGCATTTATACTACATCTAACATGCTAATCAAGCTGAGCACTCTTCGACTCAAACGCCGCCATTTGAAGCAGCATGTTTTGCCATTGCCCAAATCTCCTTTAGATTTTATCTTTGGGAAGATATTTCTATCGATGGTCAATACGACATTGATAGGGAAGAAAAGTTCATTGAACAAAATCAATCGATACATCAAATGGTGCAAGAGTAGTTAGAAAAGAGCCAAGCCGGGTATAAGATGAGACATGACAAGCATTGTTTTGATCACAGTTTCCAAGTTGAGATGAAGTTTGGATTTACATCAGCATAGAGAGGCTTAAAGGAGAAGGTAAAAAATTGAAACCGATTTGATATGGTCCCTCTAAGATTATCGACAAGATTGGTAATACTGCCTTTCGTTTGGATTTGTCTCCTTATATTGAAATGTATGCAGTTGTTAATGCTGAGAATTTGAATTGTATGAGCCTCCATTGATTGATTGATTGATCATGGTGTATATGTTCTTATTCCTTCTATAGATGATTTTCCCTAGAATATCTTATTTAACTCCGCATGAAGACACCATCATTGACAGGAGAATGCTAACTTCAAAATGAGGAAATGTGGAGTATCTTCGAAGTTGAATATCTTAAAGGAAAAATCCAAAGCCAAGGAGGGCTGAATGGTGAGGGAACTATAAACTCATCTTCAAATAGACTGAAAATAGTATTTTGAAGGTCCAAAAGCTTCCAATGGGAGGTATGATCTAGGGGATAAAATTTTTCTCAAAACTTCAAAGTACTCAGAATCGCCAAATCTATCGAGCGTAGGCATCGTCGCTGTGAACCCAACGCAACTCATTTTAGTTCAAACGGATATTGGGAGCCGGTGAGATATCAGAACCAAAGGGTTGTCGATCATACGTTCCGTACCTGAAATGCCGACATGGCAGCCTATAATGACACAAACCATACCATCTCATTGAAAGATGGAATTGGACAGCTATGTGCACGGTACGTTTGGCGTCGGGATCGATCAATGCACATCGCGGCCCGCTTAATGGGTCGCCACGTGGTCATCCATTATTTGTTGTAAATTTATGTCATTGGTCTGAACACCCCCGCTAATCTTCGCAAGGGAAAATACTTGGCAAGTCACCAACCGACGCCAGCCAACACCATGTTACTTATTATATATATGGCACAAAATTTATATAAGTTTGAATGTGCGAGTGAAGATGACTGCCGGGTTTAGCCCTCCCAACCTTGTGACACAAGCATCATACAACATATGATATAACATATGAACCACGGTTATAGTGTATGGGCACGCACGCATTTAATGTTTGTTCCAATGGTTATTACAACAAACCGCCATTTGGCCTTTGACCATCGGCTTTTGAAACGAGAGCCATATTTATGCTAATGCGTGGTCGCATGGATCAATATGACCTCGCCCTTGACGATTAGGGGCTAGGTACCCTCGTAACTATCCTACAGTTTGAATGGTTCACGCTAGAAGGCCCCAGACTAAGGTTTTATGCTTAAATATGTGTGTGGGCTAGTTGAGCTATGCAAGGTGTGCTTTGTGTGATGCGTGTAGACATCAGCTTGAAGGGGATTTAGCCTATCTTCTTCAATTTTATTAAACTAGGTGCCAAAAAGCCTAACCATGGGTTTTGACGTTCTCAAGCCATTGGAGCTGTCTATTTGTAATTTTGAGCATTTAAAGCACATTTTTGAGCACTTTGAGCAAAACAACAAATGATCCATTGGAAGTCGGACTAGGAGATGCAGCCCAAGAGAGGGGTGAACTCCTTTATTATTTGTTTTGTTATGTGTTTTTCGTTCATTGATTATGTCATGTTTATATGCATCTTTGGAATAGAGTAAATCCTATTATGTTGTGTTGCAAAGATGATCCATTTGCATTTTTAACACATAAAATTTTACTTGTAAATATTTTCAAGAATACAAGTCTTCTACTGATCGCCCACACACGTCTAAATGAATGAGTTCCAGTATTCCTTCCGCTTTGCTGTCCCTTCTTGGAAAAGGGTTCTTGATGTTTCCTACACATCCATTGCATATGCCTTCAATCTTTGAGTTTTGTAAACTCATGGATAGCCTTTGCATATGTGTGGTAGTGGCTTGTAGTTGATGTGTGCTAATTTTCTATGCCAAAGTTTGCACGAGTTTTCAATGGTATGGGTCATGGCGGTTTCTGGGCGACCCTTCAGCTTATATAAACCAATTTCTTCACTTCCGATGACGATAAGGTTTCTCCCTTAGCCCACAAAAGAACTTCTCCATCTATGAAGGTAAACTCTATAGCCTTCTTGTCTAAAAGTCATATGAGGGTGTTCTTCTTTAAGCCAGTACATAGAGTCCGCCCTTCATTGTTATTGAGTTTTCTCAATCAATCTTGTAGTTTGATTCTCCTGTTCCCTTGATGGGATATTGATGGGATATTGATAATCAATCATCCTTCCAAGAGTCACTTTCTCAGAAAACTATTCAAATACAAGAGAGTATTTTTCTGACCCGTCATATGCTTTGATGCACAAACGCGCCATATGTCCCTCTCCAGTGATACGTATCCCCGAGAGCCGAGATCAAGACATGGTCCCTAATCATCTTCATAAGTGGTTCTTTATCTTCATCATGTGAGCATGTTGCCTTTTGTGCTTCCCTCTTGTATTCTTCTCTTCGACCGAAAATTATTCACCTTGTGTCCCATCTATCACAATGATAGCATTGTATGTATGAGAGATCTCTTTCCTCATGCTGTCTCTTTCAAAATTCTCTTGGATGAGATTCTTGCTGTTGAATTTGTTTGGATGGATGTGGTTCTCTATGATCTCTCTCTCAGCAGGGTTTCTTCCTTCCTCCAGAAGGAGTAGCCAGGGCTTGACTATCATCCCTACAGTAGTGCTTCATAATGCCATACTCCTGTCTCTTTCTTGGATGCATCTTCCCATAGGCTCTCAAATCAGAAGTTTCTTTCTCGCCACATAACGACCGGATGAAGGCATCCTAAGGTCTGGTGAGACCATTTAGGGCCATTATTACGAATTCGCCTTCATCGATGGTGTCTCCAATCGCTTTTAACTCCGTTTTATTTCGATCTGAGAAATATTCTTGAATCATCATTTCTCCTTTCAAGATTCTAAGTAGTATTCTTCAATTGAGATTCAGGATTCATCTTTCATTGATGTTATTTCCTTCATATAGTTTGTTGAGCCAAACATCTGTTTCAAAGTTTTCTTGGATGATACATACATGATCAGGTGGTCTTTGATTGAATCTCTAATGATTCTTTTGGCCCTCGATGAGAGTCATTTGATGCTTCGGGCTTTCACAACATCTCGTGTCTCCACTTCTTGGATGAATTTTGCTAGGTCATTCTGTTCAAGAACGAGTCCAATCCTAAACTTCCAAAAGGTAGTTCATGCCTTCTAGTTTTCAAACAAGCTTTGTGGCTTGCGTATATCGCGGTAATTTGGAGGCTACTTCTAAAATGACCCCAAAAAATGAAAAAATGTTTAAAATCAATTTTGACCTTACTAGGAGGTAAGTACTTGGTTGAGGTGAGTAGCCCTGCGTAATTTGATCCGAAAATCCAACTTTTACCCCATCAAACTTGACCAACAGATTTCTAAACCGGTGCTTCTGGTACTTCTCGTACACTAGTTTTCTAGTACTTATGGTACTCTAGTACTTTTGGTACCTCTGGTAATCGGTTTTTTGGTACTTCTGTACTTTTGTGAAACTAGGGTTTCACTTTTCCAAAAGATCCACCAATCGTGTTGTGCACTTAAGTGCCAAAATGATCCTTGGGGAGGGCGTAGCTTAGGTGGTTAGGGAGATGAAAAGATTCCCTTTTGCAAAACCCTAATTCTTGCATAGTAAGAATGACTGCTTCCTCTTGTGGAATATGTTTCTTCAGTTGGTTTCCATACCATGTTAATGTTTTATGCCACTATTATAGTTCTTTCATTTCAATAGATAAGAGCATCATAAGAACAATATTTCATCAGAAATACACATACAAGAGACACAACATTTATCCCGGAAACCCTCTAGGGAAGAAAACCTAACAAAACTTCCTTATCATAAATTGCTATTACAATGTTCATAATTCAAACCAATATAGATAGTCCTCCCCAAGATGCACCACCTACTTCTCCTCTCTCCAACCTGTAATTGTAGCTTGCCTCATAAAAATGAGTGAGTTAGGTGGATAAAGTGAGGGCTTAGCCTCCTATATATACAAGACTCACCTGTGAAAGGGTTTAATCAAGTGTAATGACTTCTTATTCTGGGTGGGTAAACCCACCCTAATTTAATTATGGGTATCAATAATAACTACTCTGTTGGGGGCCGACTTCTTATTCTTCCTATTACAATTGTCCGATGACCAATCCGCAAAAGGGGATTTGGTCTTAATACAATTACCGACATGATTAATCCACAATGGGGATTAATCCAATGAATAAAATAATAATAATAATATGAATACTCTTCGCAGTTACATTATTTCAACAATTTTATGATGGGTTCTACAAATTTGCAAGTTAAGCTTACATACTAGAACCACGCTACGTGGAAGTAAAAAATGGAAGACATGCTTTGTAGTTTTGGCATGTGGTGGATTACTAAGGGTGATGACAAGGAACCCAAGGAAGATGATAAAAATGAAAAGTAGGTGGGTGAGTCCATGAAAATGGATTACAACTTTTGACGAGCCCTTTTCCTACCAACCAATGTATGACTAGTGATTATCATTGTAGGCCATGCACTATGATCTCAAGCCTAATATCATAAACTATAGGGTTCCTCACCAACCTCAGTAGAAACCAAGGAAATACCAAAAAAACAAGTGCAAAGCACATACCTCCTAGTAGTGGATGAATCCTTTGGTGTAATAATCAACACCTCCCTAGGACTGTAGTGTGATAAGGGAAAAAACTTCGTTCCTCGGCTAAGGTGCACACACCTCTGTTAATATTACAATGCTCCCACAACATCCAATACTAAGATGAACACTTTTACATGCTCTAGTGTATCCAAGCTCCATCTACCCACCAATGGAAATGGAAAGTTCCTCTCTCTCAATCAAGCTTTCCCAAAGGTCGCTAACCGCGAGGAAATCTTGCACATACCACCATTCTCAACAATCTAACACAAGAAATCCCTTTCACACACAAGGGACAACACCCCAAAATGAAAGATCCTTCTTCTTAAAATATGCTTAGAGATAGTTAGGGTTTGGTATACAAATCAAGTCTCACATTGACTACTTTTGGGGTCATATCATTATCCCTCTGGGGCTAGAATCCCTAAAAAGGTATTTCATGTAAATAAAAATAGTTTTTAACCAAATAAATTCATACTAATATTATAACCAAGGGTATCCTAAGGTCTCCACAAGGTATTGAGTAAGAGATATTATTCCTTGGGAGTGCATTGTCCTCAACAACCAATAGTTAACCATTCACGATGCTCCCAAAATTTGACGAATGTTAGTGCAGGTCCACAAAATTAAATAAATTAAGAACATTTCAAGATTTGCAATGTTGTTGGTAGTCACATGTGTCTGCAATATATTTCGAGCTGCTCTAAACAAATGAAAAATGTCAACACGAGTCCTGAACCAAGAAATATCCAACATTCGTCACAACTTATTAAAATCAACACTAACATATAATCAATGGAATGAATTGAGGTTTGAGTGTTGAAGGGAGATAACGTTTTGTCTCTGGTTTGGAAATGGAGAGCATCCTACTTGGGGGTTTGGCTCTAATGGAGGTGCCTCTAGGTAGAGAAGCATATTTTTAGCATTTGGAGGTGGGTTTGTGTTGGTTCTACCATAGGAATTATAGGATTAGGAGGGAAGTCTTTCGAGGAGGATTATCTTCTATGATCAAGGGGTTTACTTTTGGGAGTTGATAATCCTAGTGTTTGGTCTAGAATTGATAGAATATAATGTAGCGTATCGTGTAAGATATGTGATGTCACAAATACCTTGTTTGCAATCACAAGGAGGTACCACATCATGGTAGAGAGAGGTTTTTGGGTACTCTTTATGGTTCAAGGGAATGATGGGAATGTAGTGATTCCTGGCGACTCTGGTCTTAGCTTTGTGAAAGGTGAAAATCTTGGTCATAAGGATTTATAGTTCAAGGTGGAGTTCGTGCATCATGATGAGAAAATAAGGGTTGTTTTGTCTACTCATCATCACTTGAACAAAATTGAGATTTATGATATCTTGTTGGAGTTGGTTGAATTGTAGCCATTTGAAACTAAGGTGAAAGGTGGTGAGGGTGAGATTGTTTCTAATCTAGTTGTTCTAGATGTTGGTGGAGGAGTGGACGAGAAGGAAGGAAATATCATTTGTGCTTAAGGAAGTTTGGTGGAGTGAAAGAAGAGGAAGTCATGGTGTGTCAAATTAAGAGTTGAAGCAATGAATTCAATTATGGGGTAGGATGTGATGATGGAGCAGGTCTAGCTCTACCAGGATACAACTCTGATGGGAAAATTCCATGGAATATTAATTTTATAAAAATCTATGATCATGAGGTTTAGGAGGGTATGCAAACAGTAGCTGGGATATGCTCCCATTTTCCATTTACTTACAAGAGGTTAGATTAATTTTATTTTATTTTATTTTATTTATTTATTTATATATTTTGTTTTTTTCCAGTTAGCCAATGGACAAGGATAATATACTAGAGGAGAAATGGTACTAGGATGACTATATATTGTCTCTTAAGAACTAGACACCCATGTTTGATCTTATGCAAGAAAGGGATGACATCCAACCTTTGTGGGTTAAACTTCATTCTCTTCCTTTATAGTTGTATATGGAGAGGGATTTAACTTTGATAGGAAATATGCTAGGAAGGATGTTGTATATTGATAAGAGAAGTTATTCATCAGACATGACCTCTATGGAAAATTTTTTGTGGAGATGAATCTCGGGGATGGCTTGCTAGATGGTATTGATATTTAGGTGAGAAATAGATCATATGTTAGGAGATAGATTATGTTAATATCCCTTTCAGGTGATCCATTTTCCATGTGTATGGTCACCTCAAGATAATGTGCCCTAAGGAGCTACTTGATGATGAAGACATTGTGGAAGGGTGGATGGAATCCAATGATCAATAGGGCATTCAACCAAAGGGTGTAAAAGGAAAAATGAATATAAATACATATTCACAAGGTAAGTTAATCTCTAAGGAACCCACTTTCAATATTATTAATAATATTTCACAAGAACTCAAGTTAAGAGGGTTTCTACTAGCCCCCCCAAAAATAGTTGACAAAGAGGTGGAGATAGAGGAGGAAGAAAGGGT
>SNQJ01S0111497.1:3118-17513 GCA_010110895.2 Picea sitchensis | reverse complement strand
TTATTCCTTGGGAGTGCATTGTCCTCAACAACCAATAGTTAACCATTCACGATGCTCCCAAAATTTGACGAATGTTAGTGCAGGTCCACAAAATTAAATAAATTAAGAACATTTCAAGATTTGCAATGTTGTTGGTAGTCACATGTGTCTGCAATATATTTCGAGCTGCTCTAAACAAATGAAAAATGTCAACACGAGTCCTGAACCAAGAAATATCCAACATTCGTCACAACTTATTAAAATCAACACTAACATATAATCAATGGAATGAATTGAGGTTTGAGTGTTGAAGGGAGATAACGTTTTGTCTCTGGTTTGGAAATGGAGAGCATCCTACTTGGGGGTTTGGCTCTAATGGAGGTGCCTCTAGGTAGAGAAGCATATTTTTAGCATTTGGAGGTGGGTTTGTGTTGGTTCTACCATAGGAATTATAGGATTAGGAGGGAAGTCTTTCGAGGAGGATTATCTTCTATGATCAAGGGGTTTACTTTTGGGAGTTGATAATCCTAGTGTTTGGTCTAGAATTGATAGAATATAATGTAGCGTATCGTGTAAGATATGTGATGTCACAAATACCTTGTTTGCAATCACAAGGAGGTACCACATCATGGTAGAGAGAGGTTTTTGGGTACTCTTTATGGTTCAAGGGAATGATGGGAATGTAGTGATTCCTGGCGACTCTGGTCTTAGCTTTGTGAAAGGTGAAAATCTTGGTCATAAGGATTTATAGTTCAAGGTGGAGTTCGTGCATCATGATGAGAAAATAAGGGTTGTTTTGTCTACTCATCATCACTTGAACAAAATTGAGATTTATGATATCTTGTTGGAGTTGGTTGAATTGTAGCCATTTGAAACTAAGGTGAAAGGTGGTGAGGGTGAGATTGTTTCTAATCTAGTTGTTCTAGATGTTGGTGGAGGAGTGGACGAGAAGGAAGGAAATATCATTTGTGCTTAAGGAAGTTTGGTGGAGTGAAAGAAGAGGAAGTCATGGTGTGTCAAATTAAGAGTTGAAGCAATGAATTCAATTATGGGGTAGGATGTGATGATGGAGCAGGTCTAGCTCTACCAGGATACAACTCTGATGGGAAAATTCCATGGAATATTAATTTTATAAAAATCTATGATCATGAGGTTTAGGAGGGTATGCAAACAGTAGCTGGGATATGCTCCCATTTTCCATTTACTTACAAGAGGTTAGATTAATTTTATTTTATTTTATTTTATTTATTTATTTATATATTTTGTTTTTTTCCAGTTAGCCAATGGACAAGGATAATATACTAGAGGAGAAATGGTACTAGGATGACTATATATTGTCTCTTAAGAACTAGACACCCATGTTTGATCTTATGCAAGAAAGGGATGACATCCAACCTTTGTGGGTTAAACTTCATTCTCTTCCTTTATAGTTGTATATGGAGAGGGATTTAACTTTGATAGGAAATATGCTAGGAAGGATGTTGTATATTGATAAGAGAAGTTATTCATCAGACATGACCTCTATGGAAAATTTTTTGTGGAGATGAATCTCGGGGATGGCTTGCTAGATGGTATTGATATTTAGGTGAGAAATAGATCATATGTTAGGAGATAGATTATGTTAATATCCCTTTCAGGTGATCCATTTTCCATGTGTATGGTCACCTCAAGATAATGTGCCCTAAGGAGCTACTTGATGATGAAGACATTGTGGAAGGGTGGATGGAATCCAATGATCAATAGGGCATTCAACCAAAGGGTGTAAAAGGAAAAATGAATATAAATACATATTCACAAGGTAAGTTAATCTCTAAGGAACCCACTTTCAATATTATTAATAATATTTCACAAGAACTCAAGTTAAGAGGGTTTCTACTAGCCCCCCCAAAAATAGTTGACAAAGAGGTGGAGATAGAGGAGGAAGAAAGGGTAGGAGGGTGTTAAGAAGGGACATCTTCCTCCATTAAAAATAAACCATTACCTCCTTGGATGTGATCAAAATGAATGATTCCATAATAAAAATAAGAAACCATTTATGAATGTCCCTTGCTTAGTGGATTTATATCTCATAGAAGAGATGGAGGACGTAAACGATCTTGAGGTTTTTTTAGAAGGACCAAATATACCTCTTAATTAGTTGAAAAATAAGAAAGGTTTTTAGCGGAAAAAATCCATGGGAACCCTATCCACATAGTTATAGTAGAAACCGTGGTTAGGGGGGAAAACCTATTTCAAGGAAGGAAGAGGTGGAATCCATTTACAATAATAGTATTGTGTACTCTAATGATGAATTTGTTCTTGCAATAAATAAGAATATCATATTATATCAAAAAAATAAATAAGGAGATAGTGTTTATGTTTATATCTGTTAAGACCGAAACAACAACCTCATGGGGATATGAATCCCCCTACGTTTTTATAGAGGTGGTACTCGTCTTTGGATAAAATATATGTCTTGAATATCTTGGATTAGGGATATTGCTTAGACAACAAACCCTAGATATTTATTGCTTGGATTTGTGCATGAAATGGTTCTTCAATAACTTGATCTGATCTTTAAGTGCAATAAAAAGTATTTTTAAAAATATAAAGTTTAAAGGGCGGCTTCAATATCAGAATATGTTTTTGCTCAACATCATATATACAACTCTCATAATCACATACAAATAATACTTCCATATCTTCTCTTGAGAAATAGGAGGAAATGGTTTCAATCATTCAAATAATTTTAAAAGAGCATAACAGTTATAACATAAGAGAGTTTGATAAGCATAATTCAAACATCTCACACTAAAAAATCCCAAGATCTGAAACATCATTGAAGTCATGCACCGAAGTAATTCTTTGTGGAGTTTTATTCATGAAATATATTCAACAATACACAAAATATCTGACAGTCATATACATGATTGTGAATACTCCATGATCATATAAGAAAATTATTTTGAATAATACAAGAGAAACACTAAAAAATCTCATCCTTGTGCTCAATTAAGAGATTCAAGCATAAAGCTTTCAGAAAATGGTGTAGAAGAAGAAAATGAGTGGAGAAGATGGAGATCTCTTTTCATTTTTCAGAAGCTTCACTGCATATCGGTATTTGTACCTCCTTCTTCTGATCATCTTCCCCTATGATAATGAAACCTTGATAAATCTCTTTCTTGCATTTTTAAAATTTCCTCTTCTAACTCCTTGAGGAAGTTAGGATTTTCTCTTCTTGAATTTCCCGTACACTTTTCTTCCTGAAATATTCACTTTAATTAATGCCTCATTAAATAATTATTAATTAATTTGTATCATTTACATTTGTGCCTTGAAGTGGGCCTTTTTCATATTTAGTAAAAGTTTTTCTTTTTTAAAATAAACTTTTATTTTTCAAAACATTTAATTTACTACCTTTAAAAGATGGGACTGTATTTTAATTTTCTTGGCATGATATTCAATTTATTAGCCATGGAAACCATTTTAGATGTGATCTTTATCGTCTTATGTTTCCAATGAGTCCTCATGGGAGTGATTTCATTTCTTGGATCTCAAGATATGAGCTCATGAAGTCAAGGTGTCAAACAAATTTATCAACATAGCATGAAAATATTGTTGACTGTTCTTTCAATTTATGTGGAAAATATGGCCAATTACAGCCCTTGAAACCTGTTCCAACATATTCCTTGTCTAAATAATTTTCCAACGAGGTAAATGTTTCACAATTCTGACTCCTGGATCTCAATATATCACCTTCAAAATATTACGACTCAACAATAGTTGATTGATCTTCACTGGGAAATCTAGGCCCTTGGTTAAATTTTGTCCTTCCTTCATAAGAATTTGAATTTTCTTTATAAATTCTTATCCCACATGTATTGGGATGTTGTAGTATTTAGTGTATATATTAAAGGGTATGTTATGCTTTTAATAAGAAACATAAGAAGGCTATAAATATCATAACATTAGACACTTTTAGAATATTAATAAAAAAATATTTTAAATGCCCAATCAACCTCCACCTCATGCCCAGTTAGCATAAGTTAATAGTCCACATGTCGCCACATGTTATCATGTGATAAGTCACAATCAATTGCCATGTGTCACCAATAATAATATGCCATGTGTTATCAATTTGGGCCACCATGTATCATCCCTCCATAGGCTTCCATATATAGTGTTCTCATTAGATGCCACAAGGAATAATTCGATTGGTTGGTAAGTGTTATAATTTTATCGGTCTATGATATCATGTAGGAAACTTAGTGTAAAATGTTTAAGGGCTATCATGTAGGAAACTTAGTATAAAATGTTTAAGGGGAGGTTAGTCAGGCAAATCATAAAAATTTTAAGGGGACGTTGGTCTAGGAAAATCATGTAGGAAACTTAGTATAAAATGTTTAAGGAAGGAAGAGATATCATGTATTATATCATGTAGGAAACTTAGTATAAAATGTTTAAGGGATATCATGTAGGAAACTTAGTATAAAATGTTTAAGGGATATCATGTAGGAAACTTAGTATAAAATGTTTAAGGGGAGGTTGGTCATGCAAATCATAAAATGTTTAAGGGGAGAAGTTTCCATGTTTAAGGGAGGAAGAGATATCATGTAGGAAACTTAGTATAAAATGTTTAAGGGATATCATGTAGGAAACTTAGTATAAAATGTTTAAGGGGAGGTTGGTCAGGCAAATCATAAAATGTTTAAGGGGAGGTTGGTCTAGGAAAATCATGTAGGAAACTTAGTATAAAATGTTTAAGGGAGGAAGAGGGGTAGGAGATATTTATATTTTCTCTAATATTTTCCCCACCCCCACCCTCCATAAATTGCATGTGTCACCAATAATAACATGCCATGTGTCATCAATTCTGGGCCGCTATGTGTCATCCCTCCATAGGCTGCCTTGTGTAGTGTTCTCATTAGATGCCATGAGGAATAATTTGATTGGTTGGTAAGTGTTATGATTTTATTGGTCTATGATATCATGTAGGAAACTTAGTATAAAATGTTTAAGGGATATCATGTAGGAAACCTAGTATAAAATGTTTAAGGGGAAGTTGGTCTAGGAAATCATAAAATGTTTAAGGGGAGGTTGGTCTAGGAAGTCATGTAGGAAAATTAGTATAAAATGTTTAAGGGAGGAAGAGAGGTAGGAGAGGGTAGTATAGGGGGAAGGGTAAAATGTAGGTGGTGAAGGGATTACAGGGGGTAGGAGAGGGTAGTATAGGGGGGAGGATAAAATGTAGGTGGCGGAGGGATTAGGGTGATGTAGGGGGAGGGAAAGTGTGGGGAGAGGAGTCAAGTTCACGGGTTGGGGAGTGAGGGAGGTGAGGGAGTAAGTTCGAACTCATGATGAAGGAGATGAGGGAAGAGTGAAGATAACGGATTAAGCCTTGAAGAATAAGGGGAAGAGGGGGTATGGAGGGTATGGAGAATGGCAGGTGAGGGGAAGGTGAGGTGAGTGAACCCATGAGTCCTCCAACCCATTAACTTAAGTGAGGTCCAGAAAACACTAAGTATGGAAGATAATGAAGAGGAGTATGGGAATGAAAGGAAAATGGAGAAATGGGAAGGAATATGTGGACAAATTCAAAAAATAAATTAAGTATGGAGAATGTGAGAGAGGGGAAAGAGATATGGCAGATGATTGCAAATGAATTATGATGATGCTAGAATTTTAGACTTGTAAAACAATGTGCATGAGTCCGCGGGAAATTCAAGAAAATTCTAAGTGTGGAAATAGAAGTTCCAAGATTTCGAAGATGGCGTGGTTCCAAGAATGTTTTTTAATTTCAAGGAAAATTAGCATTGCTACATAATGAAGAAGCATTTTTCGAGCATTTGGATGTAAACCTAGATATCTTGAGCATATGAACTCGGATTTTAAATCCAAAAAATGTGTGGTGAAGTTGAGACCGAGGGCTACGCCATGAGTTTGTAATCATTGAAATTTTTTCTTTATCTAATATCAATTTTTTTATTATTCCAGGAGCGGGAAAATATAGATGACCAATTTTTGGTCAACAAATAGTTATGGAGAAAATGGAAGTGGAAGGTGGTATATGTATGGATTAGTGTGGAAGCCATAGGGGGCCTGGTAGGAAATATTATTTTTCACATGCAATGAAAAACGTTGGAAGAGGGGTGTTATTTGGTTAAAAAATGGCTATTCAAGGGGCCCTTAGAGTAGGTAATGCCCACTCTAAGGTTCAAAAATGATTGTGCCATATTAGAATATTAGAGGTTTAAGGAGTGCCCATAAAAGGAACCCACTCAAGAGGTTGGTGGAAAAGAATAATCCATAGGTGTTCTTGATCCAGGAATCAATCTTGGATGCAAATAAGGAAAAAAACAAAATTTAATGTCTTCTTTTCTGAAGGAATAATTCATACTTGTGAATTATGAATAATGTCTAAAATATATAATTGCACAAATGTAAAGAAGTAGAACGAGCTTAATGTCTAGGCATGAGTGAAAGATAAGGATAAGGAGATATATTAGGGAGAAGGGTGTCATGGATTGAGTTGAGAGATTTAAGAAGATATTATGGAAATGGTTATGGATATAGTGTGATTTAATTACCTAATTAAGACTTAGTAGTTATGGTCACCTTTATTGGTTATATAGAGACCATTTGTAAATCCATGAGAAATTTAAAGTGATATTGTGGAAATGGTTATGGATATGATGTGGAAATGGTTATGGATATGAATTCAAAGATACATATGTTGTATTTGAGTTGATGGTGTCTAATCTTCACCAAGTTATTAAAGAAAATGATTGATATGCCACTCTGCCTGTTGAAGTTGTGGTTTGTATCAGTAAGAGGGAATTTTCCTTCGCAGCCTCGGTGTCAACGCAGAGCCCAAGGAGACTATAGCTGTGCTCAAAGGAAATTCATAGTTTGATGGCGTCATCAATATCTTGCAAGAAGCACATGGTATTAATGGGGAATTCCAATTGTTGCAAAAGGAGAAATAGCTAATACTCTCCATTCTACTACTAATTCCTGTGGACTATGGCTTCCTGGTGTCTTAATTCTAGTTGTGGTCAATTTAAATTCGTATTGTCTGATTTTTTTTGCGGTGAACTCAGGGAAAGAAGCGATTTTTTAAAGGATAAAAAATTTATAACTACTAAGGTATGATTCTTATGAAAGTCACCCCATTTCTATTTATCTCTTGATATGTAGCTTGGATATTGGTGTTATATGCTAATGTGATGACTTAGCCCACAACATTAGAAACTAAAATTGGCAACAGATGTTAATAAGGAAGTTGAATTCTCTTTTCATCATTCCTATTAAAAAAAACACCATTTGATTACTAGGGATTTAGTTTCATATGTGATGCATTTGTAATGATAATTGCATTTGTCCAGGCTTGTATGATGAGCCATTCTCCTACAATAGATTGTGAATTGCCAACTATGTGCAAAGTGTTATCTATCGAAGTAGTTGAATTTCAATAGTCACAAAGAGTAAATTCATTGGTTTCATGAAGAAGGGTGCATGATCAAACACCCCAAATTTAAATTTATGGTAAAGATATTATATGAGAGTTTGTAAAGAAAATCCAAGTTAAGTCATTCGGATTATTAATGTCAAAAGTAAGTCATGTCAAATCATGGCATTAGTGCATCAATTAAGTTTGTGAATCTAGTGACATAGGTGTCTTGTTGGATGGAGACGTCCCTCCCAACAAGAAACATTTTCTATGCAGATATTTTCATAGAAGACTTAGACGACAAAAATGGTTGAAGAAGTTGAAGGATGAAAGAAAAACAAGATGACAGAAGACATAGAATGAAGAAGAAGACTCCTAGGCATGGAGAAAAGAAACAAGAGGCAATGCAATCTTGAAGAGAATCGAAACAAGGACAAGGACAAAAGTTTGAAGTAGCAAGAAGAATGAAGCAACAAAAGGACCGGAGATTACAGAAGCAAAGGAAGACAAATAATAAAGAAGGAAGCAAAGCAAGGTAAATAAGTAGTACTGTGTGTTAAATAATTTGATATCCATAAAGAATCAGATCCCTAAGAAGTTTGAAGATCCTCTTTGATAATGTTGTTTTGAAGATGGAAATGAAGATGATATTGGTCCTATGTTTGTATAAGGGCTAGATTAGCTTGAAACAAAAGTTTAAATTGTATGTACCTGAGTCAAATGATTATGTAAGCCACGAAGAGGCATGTATACCCCCATAATTTTTTTTGTATGTTTGTGGTAAACTGAAACCACTTGTCATGACAGAGAAAGGTTTGTGATCAACCAGAAATCACTTGATGTAATGGTTTGTGGTGAGTTGAAACCACTCGAAAAATGTAATGGTTGAGGGTAACCCACCAAAACCCAGGATGTACAAGTAATCCAAAGCATACCCTTGATGATGATTGATGATGATGCAGGGGGAGTAACATGTACAAGTATGAAGAATTTTGTTGAACCATGTATGGGAAAAAACTTCCTAGAGAACCAACATATACAACGAATAATGACCCATGTATTCCAGTGGAATATGGTAACTTTTTTATATGGACTTCAACACACATGATATTTGTATCTCGTAGGTACAAGATCCAGTTATGAGTATATAAGATGAATATAAAGAGCACAAAAGAAGGAAATAAAAAATGGGCCAATTCAAAGGACCAGCTAAACATATTGGGATGATGATTACATATTAAAATCACAAGTATTCATTAAGGGGGAGTATGAAGGAATAATTCATACTTGTGAATTATGAATAATGTCTAAAATATATAATTTCACAAACATAATGAAGTAGAACAAGCTTAATTTCTACGCATGAGTGAAAGATGAGGAAAATGAGAGATATTAGGGATGAGGATCTCATGGATTGAGTTGAGAGATTTAAGGAGATATTGTGGAAATGGTTATGGATATGATGCGATCTAATTACCTAATTAAGACTTAGTAGTTATGGTCATCTATGGTTATATAGAGGGACCATTTGTACAATATAATGTACACACGAGAATGTTATGATGTAATATAGATTTTCCCCTTTCGGGGTTTCTTAGTGTAATTCTCAATGTCCCTTGATTTGTATGTGTATTGATGTTTATCACAATTCCAACAGCTTCTTGGGTGGAGTTTTGAAGATTTGAGTTTGGTAGGGAAATATGGAGGCCTAGTGGTTTATTGGTATAGGTCATTGCAGGTAGGTGATGTCTCTTTTCTCCAGTCTACTATTTGTATAGATTTATTCCATCCAAAGTCAGACAAAGTATTCAATGTGATCAATGTTTATGGTCCTTTCATGCCAAGGGAAGTTTTCTTCAATTATTTCTTTGGGAGCATGGAATTAAAGGAAGGGTATGTGTTAGTGGGAGGGGACATAAATTTTATGTTGAGGTAAGGAGAGGTATGGAAGGATGTTGGTCGAGTGGAACATGTGGTATATTTCGTTCTTCAAAATACCGATGATCTGGGGTTTTGTGATATAGAACCTATAGTTTTGAAGCCGCCTTAGAGGAATAATAGGACTAGGGATGGATCCATCTCCGAGAAATTTAATAGGTTCTTAGTTTCATAGAAAGTCGTTGACAACTTGGGAAGCATTATATCTTTGATAGATGAAGGGGGGACCTCTTATCATGTGCCTATATTTTTTCAAGTGGGGGAGTCTACCCCAAAACCTCATAGTCCTCCCAAAATCCCCTGGTCCTTTGAAATTCATTTCTCATTTTCTTAAGGATACAAAGTTCAAGGAAATAGTTCAAAATGAGTGGAGACATTATGATAGCTAGTAGGAGGAATCTTTAATCTATTATTTAGTGATAATATAAGRAGAATCAAAATGATTACTATAAAATGGGAAAAGGAAAAATTTAATAATTCTCAACAACATATTTGTAATTTAGAAGAGAATATTGCAAATATCTTTAAATCTAATATGAATGGTATTTTTAGTGAAGTGGAGTTGAGGAATTTAAGACATAAGGAAGCAACTAAAGAAGAACTCCTAGATTGGGAAGACACAAAATGGAGGGAAAAGAGTAGAGCATATTAGATAGCTCAAGGTGATGAAAACACATTTCTTTCACAATTATGATAAAATGAGAAAAAATACAAACACAACTTAGAGTATAAAGGAGGCAAGTGGGGAGACAATTCAAAGCTTCAAGGGCTTGGTAGATGTGGGTGTCAATCACTTCAAGAATATTTTCAAGGAGCCTCCATAAGCTAACATAACAAAAATAGTTAAGATGGTTTCTTTCTTACCTAGTTTTGTGGTTTAGGAAAAAAATAGGGATCTTATGAAGGAGGTTACARYGGAAAAATTAAAATTTGTTATTGAATCTTTYAGAGAGATAAGAGATCATACCTTGATGGATGGTCAATATAATTCTTTCAATATTTTCTAGAGTTAGTGAGTAATAATTTATTKTTGGTTTTTGTGGAATCTAGAAGCTCTGGTAAGGTTTTGGGGGCAATTAATTCTTACTTATATAATATTCCAAATAAAGATTCCCCTAAGTCTTACGATAATTTTAGGTCTATTCATCTATGTAATGTTGTATATAAGATAATTTCAAAGATCATATATAGAAGACTCAAACTTGTGTTGTCCCCTTCCATCTCAGGTGAGAAATTTGGTTTCTTAAATGGTATAAAAATTCATGAGGCTATAGTAATTGCTTAGGAAGGTTTACACACCATTAAGGTGAACACGATGTCTTCCTTTATCAAAAAATTATATTTATAAGTATTAGTCTTATGATGGGGTGAGATGGTCTGATCTATTACTGATGATGTTGCATGTTGGATTCTCTAGTGGATTTTTTAATTGGGCAAAAGGATGTTAGTATTCTATTTCTTTCTCCTTGTTGATTGATGGTTTTACTTCACCTTTCTTGTAGTCCTCCATAGGTTTGATATAGGGATTCCTAGTCTCGCCTCTTTTGTTTATTCTTGTAGTGGAATGTTTAAGAAGGCGCATCATATAGGGAAAGGATAATGGTAGATTGGAAAGAATTAGAGTGGGTAACCATATTTTCCTTCCTCACTTGTTGTTTGTAGATGATGTCTTAATTTTTGGTGATGGTTCTTTTAACGATTCTACAATCCATCGTGAGTTGGGGATATATTGTAAAGAAACTTGAATGGAGGTTAATGAGCATAAGTCATCATTAATGTTTCATATAGTAGTTGAAGGACATCTTCAATATATAAAATAACTTCTTCCCTTTTAGGTAGAATCCTTTCAGCCAACGCTAAAATATATAGGGTTTATTTTGAAACCAAATAAGTGTGCTTTCGGAGGTTGGATTTGGATTTATAGTAGGATTGAAATTATGGTTACATCATGGTATACCAGATGCATTTCTATTGAGGTAAACTAAATTTGGTGAAGGATTTGTTGGAGGATATCCTTATTATTTGGTAGACCTTTTCATACATCCCTAAAGGCATTCTTCATAAGATCAAGATGAACTTATTCAAATTCTAGTAGACTGGGAATAATGTGAAGGAGAAAATGACACTAGTCAAATGGGAGAGGTTAGCAAGGCCTAAGTTGGAACTGGGGTGGGGACTCACGGATATTTTTAATTTTTCCAAGGCTCTTGTAGCCAAAATTCTTGGTAGGTGTTGATTGGTTTAGGCCTGTGGAGATGTATTATTATCTAGAAATATATACATCCTTGTTGATTCTGGATTGGATTAGGGCTCTAAATAAAAGTGTGATAAGTGCTTTGATCGGATGGAAAGATTTAGTTCACGATTTCTCATTAGTGGGGAGGTGGCTAGCTTTGAAGGTTGGAAATGGTAGTAGTATCAGATTAGGGGTGGATATATGGATAGGTGGAGGAAATGATTTTAGGTTTTGTTTGAATCTTCAGTTGTCTTTAAGAGCCCTCAATTTAACAACACTAGTAGATGTTACAGATGATAATGATCAGAGGCTTTGGGGAGGAGGATGCAAAAGGTCATAAGTCATTGGTTTCAAATTTTTTTACATTGTGGAATGGGAAGGTTTTGTGTAAAAACTGATAGCTAGTAATATCATTCTCAAGGAGGAGGAGGGAAATTTAATATGGGACAAACATCTGACTGGGTTTTTTTACACTACAGAGTTGGGTTATGAGGTGATGTTCTCCAACAATCATATCCAAATAAATAAATGGTGGTGGAACAAGACATGGATGATTAGGGATCCATTGAAATGCATGATCTTTCTATGTATGTCTCTCTCAAATAAGGTCCTTAGGATGATTTCATTAAAATTTCCTTTCAAAATTCCCTCTATGTAATTGTGCTCTTGAGACTGTGTATCATATGTTGGTGATTTGTCGCTTTTCTTTGGAAGTTTGGTATGCAACTAATTCTTTAACAAGTGATTTAGGTAGATAGAGTGGTTGTTCTTTAGAAGAGGCTATTCAATATGGTGGGCGAATAAAATTATTTAATAATTTGAAACACTTGCTTATAGTATGCTAGGATTTGTGGAAATATAGGACATAGATGCTTTTGAGGAAGGAAGGTTAACTCCCTTGCATATATTCTATAAAATAAACTATGATTTTGATGGGTTCAGGAAAGAGATTATTGTTACTACTCCAAGGTAGATTGGTATCTTTTATATTGAGAACTCCAAGTCATGGGGTTTTTTTTATGGTGCTTCTGAAGGAAATCCAGGTAGTTGTGGGGTGGGTGATGTAGATAAAATAAAAACTTATTCTAGTATAATTTTATATGGAAAAGGGCATTTAAGTGCTAACAATTTTTGGTGATTCTCAATTCATTGTGGCATGGATTATGGGGTAGAGAAGGATCATAAATCTAGGATTATTGCATGTTATCTGGAGTCTCAATGAGCTCTTGAATAGGATGGTAAGTTTCACATGCTACCATATCTTCAAATAACTAAATGAGACTATAAATGGCTTGTCAAAGAGTACAATGAATGCTCTAGTAGGTTTATTGGAGATCATTGAGTCTATATACTTTGAGAAAGTGGTTATTTCTACAAAATATATCTTTGTTGGTTGATTCTTTCATTGTGATTGGAAATTCTTGTCCTATTTCTCACACTGTGGTAAGAAATTACCCTAAAAGTTCCAAGGTTCTATACAGTGTTGGTTCCCAAGGTTTTGAATAATTTGCATGCACCACGAATCAGTACTACACACGTGCCCATGAAGATACATTGCGTAGTGTTAGGAAGGATCAACATCGACACCGGTCAAAGGAATATTGCACCCACCGAACCATTTTTGTACTACGTGCAAGGAATCGAGAAGAGACCTCATGCATACCAAATATGAGTGTATCTTCAAGAATATTTGTAAATGACTGTTATAACAACCTGAATGATCATGGGAAAGGGTATGGATGAGATGGAAGGTTAGTTAGGATAGCCACACTCCAAGAAAGATATGGGGGATCCATGCATATAGGAAAAGCATGTGGGACTTTGGTTCACTCAAGAGAGTGGAGTAGAGTAGTTGAAAAAGAGATTTCATTATTGTAACAAAGAGTATACTGGAACTAAAAAAGAGAGAGTTCCACGTCCAGTTTTGTCCCATTTTTTGCATGAGTCTGTGATAGAGCTAGAATTGTGTATCAATGAAAACAAGAGACTAGAACACATGACACAAATCTCTGTTATGATTGTGTATTCAAATTACTCTAAATTTAATGAATGAAATATGAAGTCCTTTCTCTCTGTATTTTTTCCTATGTGTGTTGTCCCTTCACATCCAAAACAAGACTAATGGTCTTTGTGATTCTCATGGCATCCCGGGCGAGACCTTCTTTAGTTCTCGAATGATGATTAAATATGTTGGTGCCTTGGGGTTTTGTTGGTAAATCTTGATGAACCCTTGGTCTTTAACCCCCAATGAGAGGAAGAAGAACCAACAAATGGTTTCATTGTCGAGACCTGAAGGTTTTGTATTGCATGATGAAGGGAAAGAATAAGGTGGAAACGTTCCTGGGAGGAAATAAAATAATGGTTATATGAGAATGAATATGAGTTTGTGTGATGAGAGACTAAGATCATGATAATCAACATCGAAAGCTAGAAACAAAGGTATATATATAAAAATTTGCATGAAATATTCTTTGTTGAGTTTCTTTGTTTGTTGTATGAATGGTTAAAGAGGAATATAGTGATTAACACTGCCTTGGGAGCCTAAGAACCACTCATAAGGGACCAAGCTATGGTCAATAGACTAAAATCTATGGACAATAAGTGGGCTCGAGTAGTCAAATTTTGGTTTGACCGGGCTAAGGAGGGATATATTATTGAGTTCTCCATTGAATACAATGAGGCTGAAAGAAAGTTTATTGCCATCCTTAGAAAGATACTATTGGAAGATATCACCCTATGGATCAAGATGTTGTTTTTGGAGAACAAGTTGATGCACATGGATCCTGGTAGGATAGTTGAGTAAACCCCCTCAC